>LPNX010878592.1:680464-734969 GCA_001517045.1 Pseudotsuga menziesii | reverse complement strand
ATCCTAATTTTCTATGTATGTACATTTTGAGCACTTGAATTAACTTAGCACTTTTGAGTTACAACCATTTATCATCACAACTAGAACTCAACACTTTGTTATTAAACTCAACAACACACTTCATATTTATAAGTAGTTGAAGGGAATCCTTTCTATACTTTATTAGAGATGGTTTGCAGTTGAAGTGTATAAGTCATTTACACTATTGGTCTTCGTATAAAAACATTTATATATCATTGTAGGGTAATATTTCCTTGTGTTTCAATGAAAAAGCTATTCACTCATTTGGTTAAAGTGTTGGTATATTGGTTAATGAATAGGTTGGGCTAAGTTGATGCCAAGCATTCATGTTGTAGTTCCAATTTATAATGCTTAGTATATGTGAAGGAATTTGACCCAAATCAAAGCATTGAAAACAAAAGCATTCTTTCATGTCGTTGGAGGATAGTGACAAGAGTAGTTTGCACTCAAAATTTTATTCAGCTCAAACGCCTCCTAGCCATTTGGATGACATAGATCTTTGCGTAAGACTAAGAACATAGAGAACAATTTAATTCCGTAGTGAAGAGAGTGGTCTATAAGCCCCTCATTTATAAATCAATGTGTAGTCAAAAGTATATCTAATAGTGATTCAACTTGGTAGTGGGCCTATAAGGGCAATAACTGAGAGTACCTATACATAGAGGTCAATAAAATGATTATCATGCACATTAACTTATGATTTGGATACATGGATATACTTGGGTTATTTAGGAGTTCTCTCCTAAGGTATAAGGATTTATTATATAACTCAATGTTATTATCACTTTAGGCGTTATGATCCATACTTATAGTTGGTGTATAATATGGGTATGCATATTTATTATGTTATTTTAAGTATTGAATTCAAACTATTTGGTGTAAGTGTGGATATGATTCTTCTTGGTTCGGGTGACAACAAACTATGCCTTGCATGGTTTGGTCCATAATTTTATATAGGTATATCCAAATATTGTGAGGCTTGACAAGCGGAAAAGAAGGCAAAACATATTATATATGGTCAAAATTTCAACAATAAAGGTGCATTAATTTTGGAGTTACAATTCACACACGATAGGGATTTTGTTTAGTATTGGATCATTGCTAAGATTAGTAAGGTTCAATAAATCATACATACTTCACTATTGTAAGGACTAATCACAATGTTATCGGTGCCATTGGAAATAAGACATAACAAGGTGTTACAGGTCCATAATTTAGACTTCTTTGGGCAAATTTGGAGGATTTATTGTTGGTACAAGATCATTGTCTAGACCCTAACTAAGATGCTTTGATAATTTAGCCATAACCTTCCCTTGGAAACTCCAAATTGATTGATACTAATGATCTTGCAAAGAATATATTTTACACTATTACAAGTGAAATTCCAAAGTCACAGAGGTAAGAATATCAAATACATTACAAGTATAGGTTCTACTAGAGTCAATGCAATGGATTGATTATATGGGTAGATATTTCAAAATGTACTTGCCAATAGATGACAATGAACAAATTGAAATTTCCTCCTCAAAGTATCTACAAGGTCCTTCACATGATTGGTTCATATGATTTAAGGAACAAAGTAAGGGAATTTTGATAAAAATGGCTACTAATTGCTTTGAATTCCATTAGAAATGTCTTAGGAATAAAGGGGCATGTGGAAAATAACTTTGCTAATGAAGTATAACACTTAAAAACATGGATTGACAAATTACCAACAATACAATAAAAAATTACAATAGGTGAATTGAGAATTGAGATATTAAGATGATGAAAATTCTCACATAGAGAATCATAATCAAAACTCACTTACACAAATCAAGAAGTTAAAAAACAAGAAGAAGATACAACATAAAAATAGAACAAGTTAATAAAGAAGCATTGATTGATATAGAATATTTAATCAATAAAGTGGAATGAAGTTGTTAGAGATTAAAATCCAAGCCATGGAGAAGGAAACCAATACCAAATCAATTGACACCAAATATTAGAACAAGACTTATGTTAGAATGTTATCAACTGATAAATTACTAAGAGTAGCAAATGACAGATGTCCAAAACTAAAATCAAGACACATGATACAAAGGTTCATTATATTCACCCTAAGCATAAGACTTGTATTGGTTGACAAACTAACGCAACAAAATCAATATGAATATAAACGACATTATTCTCATACTAGAAGAATCACAACTCTAGAACATATTGGAGATGAAACGAATACCTTGGAAACACAAAACAAGAAGTTTCATTAAAAAATCCTATCAACAAGCAATACAAATGAATACACTCATGGGAAGGTCAACTCCAGAACATATTCGAGATGAAATGAATACCTTGGAAACACAAATCCTATCAAAAATCCTATCAGCAAGCAATACTAATGAGCATACCTATGGGAAGGTTGGTGCAATAGTGTACTTGCATGGAAAATTAATAAGAATACACACAAATATAATGATAAAAAATTATCATTTTTTTACCTTAACATAAAATGATAAGGAATTAATTTGTTTTCTTCATACTTTTTTTTATGCCTAAAATGATTGGTTATAGGCTTTCCTAATTCTCTATACTTTTGATGAGTTAATAGTTCAAGAAGGCCAGTAATATTACAAATATTATAAAACAGAGAGGACATTATAAGTCAACTGAATCATTATTGTACACATTAATTTATTGTTGTACTTGGGTTATCAAGAGTTTTTTTCTTCATATATAAGGAATTATTGTGTAATTCATAGATTGGAGTCTCTTCCCGTTGATAGATGGCTATGACTAGCTACCTAATGTACAAGATAAACACGAGAGACAAGAGACTTCCTAATATTTTGCTTCAAACTCCAGTCAAAACCATCTATGGCTTAAGCGATGTTGGCATAAGGATGCCAAGTCTTGGCTAAATCATTGGGGAGTCAAGGAGGAGGCCACTCTGTAAAATAATGATATTATTAAAAATATTATATCAAAATTTAAGGAGAAGTTTTTTTTTCTTTATTTGGAAAAAATCGTAATTTTATTTCTATAAAATAACAAAATTACATTCATAGCAAAAACCATAGTTAGCATTTGTTTCCCATGCATTGTACTATTTGCATATCAAAAAACAAAATGGCAGTATATCAAGTCCATACATCAGGTGACATAGTATAGCCGATCATATACAAGTATTATGAAAAAACCATGATAAAAATTGAGCTGATGTAATGTGTAGAACCCTTAATATTCAGTTCTAGTCCATCATGGAACGGGTGATGTAAGTATCTGTAGATCTAATTATGTGAATGCTCCTTGACCTGCCAGGATCCCAATGGAAGCTACATGCCTTCCTTAGAAATTCGGTCGGCCAACCCATTCCTTTCCCTGTATACACGAGTGAAAGTAATAATGTCAAAACGATGCTTTATAACCAAATCATCATCAAGTAAAGGAATAAGTCTCATAATATGACAACGTTGTAATTCTTTAATCCAGTTTAGAATGATCATAGAATCCCCAAAAACCTGTAACCTTGAGCAGCCTTTTTCCAATGCGAAAAGCATAAGATGTTTTACAGAAAGAAGCTCCGCGTAATTATTTGTATCAGCCCCTAAGTCGATAGAGAAATGAAAGAAATGATCTTTTAACATATGTAGGACTTCACCCCCTCCACACTTGACAGGTTGACCTTGTGAGGCCCCATAAAAAAAACCCCATGGCCTTCCCCTATCAATCTCTTCTGGACGGATTTCTCTGACGCCCCTCACCCTGCCAGTCTATGGGTAGAAACCCAAAATAGCAACATTGTTTGCAAAAACGATCTTAGGTAAAGCAACATTGTCTTGAAATATTGTGGAGTTTCTGGCAAGCCAAACCCCCCATGAGACAATACATGGCAACTCCCTAGATTTTGCATTTCGATTATCGTTGAACCATGAGGAATAAGCATCACTGATGGAGTCCCCCTTCTAGGGACCAAGTCCCTGAATGGTTCTTGTAATCCAATCCCATACCTGTTGTACATATCTACAGCCTAAGAATATATGTAAAACAGTTTCACAATAGTTCATGCACAACACACAGTGGCCCAGCCCGACCCAGCCCAACTACGAGATTGTAACACCTCCCAAGTAGGGACCTTGTTTTCCAGCATGGCCCAAAAAAGTAGTTTCGCTTTCACTGGACATCGTAGTTTCCATAAACACCCCCACCACCATCAGATATCTCTATTAAACCGGTCCAAGTTTAATTGAAGATACCCCACCTTAGGAGTATAGACCCCGAAAGGATGAAAATCCCATATTAGTTCATCATCCCCATTAGATAATCTAACTTATGCTAGAAAAATGCCTTGAATATATCTATTCGAGCTTACCCAGTGTTCTGTCGCTAAGCCAAGCCTAGATCCCTCCAACCAGCCCTGATTCCATATGGATGTAGTAGCCGGGTCCGCCACTTGTGAAAGGAAGAGGACCCCTCTTTTGGACAAAGCCATAATAAACTCCACAAGAAGGATTTGGGCTCTCCCGCTTCCAACCCACGGGTCCATCCCCAACCTCACTCGTCGACCTGCCCCTACTTTCCATGCAAGTCTAGATCCAACAATTTCAAAAGCTTAAACCATTGCCTTCCATATGATAAACGCTCCCCCCTACTCTTGTTTTCCACTCGAACCCACTCAAGAACAGTTGGCGGAGCAATATATTTCTAAATCACCACCTATATCTAAAGACTCGAAGAGGATAATAACCTCCATGATACCTTAGTAGCAAGTGCTTTACAAAACAAATGTATGTTTTTGAGCCCCCATTTGCCCAGGGCCTTAGGCAAAGCAATTATGTCCCATCGAACCCAAACTAACGAGTATTGATCTTTGTTACCCCTCCACAGATAGGGAAAGCACAGTCTTTTGATTTTTTCCAAGATCCATTTCAGAATCCACGAGAGGGACATCTAGTAGACTGGGATGGCATCCAGAACAATTTTAATAAGAACGAGTCTCCCTACCCTGGACAACCATCTATGACTCTAGCCCCTAATACATTTCTCAATCTTCGCAATGAGCCACATCCAATCCCCCTTCAGGTAAGCATTAGGATTTAGCTGGAAGTCCAAATACTTCAGTCCCAAATCCAAATCGCCCACATTAAAAGGGAGTCTGCTCGCCAAATACTGAACCTCCTCCCCATGCAAGTTTGAAACAAAGATGGTCAATTTCTGCACATTTATAACCATTCCTATAGCCGCTTGTAATAGGTCCAGCCCATCACAAAGCTTATCAATATCTCTATGAGAACCATCACATAAAATAAGGATGTCATCTACAAAAAGTAGATGAGAAATGAAAAAGGAATTTGATTTAGGAACCCCTTTAAAATTTAAGGAGAAGTTGTGGTATGATAAAAAAGAATTATAGGATAAGATAACATTGAGATACTAGAAGGAAGTGATTAGCCATATTCTAGAAGATCGGAAGTATCTTTATGTTTTGACTAGTGTAAAGAAGAAAATCAACATTGCTAAACTAAGAACAACATGCCATGAGCTCCATAGTGAAACAAGACGTTGGTTCATTCCCAAAACATTACGGGACAAAATAATTTGTCATCTTTGTGATAGTAAGAGGGTTGAAGATAAAAATGTTTTCTCTTAGAATGCCGTGTGACACCTAGATTAGATTGCAATTTCATTTGCTACAATATTGACCTTCCTAACCTTTTAACTTATCACAACTATGACAATCTAGAAACGTTTCTATTAAAACCTTTTGAGCATGTAAATAAAATTCTAAAGAAAACTAAGTCATTCCTTACCTTTTTAGAGTCCGATAGACCAAAGTTGGCTTCAGTGGATGTTAATCATCATCATCATTATTTTGGAAACTTTGTATGCAGATTTTATGTATGCAAATTTGTTATGTTATTTTAAATATTAAACCAAATTAGTTTAATATTATGAAGTGTTAAAAAACAAGTCCATTTTAAAATTGTTTTTAAGAAATCATCTTAAAAAAACTTTATATTAATTTGAATATATGACCTTTTTTTAATTTTAATAAAAAAATATTTAACCTCTTTAAAATCCCCTCCCATTCTCTTCTATCATTCTTCCAAGTTGGAACTTTTTGTTTAGCTGGTTTAGTATTAATAAGATTTTGGACCTCAAAGAAACGAGTATAAATATCTTCTAGGGGATCACATCCGACCACCTCTTTGCATATATCCTATTGATAGAGGGTTAGAATTAGGACCCCTTCGACAATCACATTTTTTTCCTTTCAAGACTCTAACTCCATAACCTTTCATAATAAGGTCTGATATCTCCATAAGGCCCATACAAATCAATTAACTTGAACATCTTCCCCATTTTTTTTATCTAGCTTTTACCAATATACTTGCATGTAGAAAATTAGTGGAAATCGGATTAGATTTTCCATTCCATCCAAAACCAATCCTATTAAAAAATATTCTATACCTATCAAACAAAAATGTCTAGTCCTTCAAAATGTATAATAAAAACTCCATTCATTTTGACCCAACACAACATTTTCTGTAGCATAACTACAATTGGATTATATACAACAAAATAGCTCTTTAGGGCTTGGTATTTAAGGGCACCCTTGACCCCTCTATAGTTGAGGGATAAAACGATTATTTAGACATTAATCTATGGGTTTTTCCTGTTCTAAAGACCCCACAAAGAGTTGAGTGTTTAACCTCACTTCTTTCTTAGCCTAACATTGAGCCAAGGCCATGTGTGATTTTCTCCCAACTAAATTTGAGATGTTTTTGTCTAAATCTAATCCTTCTTTCAAAACCCATGAATCATCAACCATTTTTTTATATATCTAAATTGATATGAGTAATTAAGGGCAGGATTAAGGGAAATAGTCTACCTTGGGAAAGGAAGAATTAGGTTCTAACACTGAAGGAACCTTTATGGGATAGGAAGTCTCTTGCAATTTTTCAGCAAGAGAATACCCTTATTTAAAAACACTAACATTGGATCCTAGTCACCGTTGAGATGCTACTCAAGACTCCTTTGGGATGCTTTTAAAGGAATATTTAGATATGAAATTTTTTAGGGGAATTTCATTTTCCCGAGAGCTACCACCCCTAGAATTTTCCTTACTAATAGGAACATAGCCCTCCCACCCATTAAGATTGGGGATAGAGTTAAGAGATTCCTTTGTGCATAAAGAAGGGCCTAATTATTTTTACCTTTTCGATCTCAAAGGTTCCATGCTCGATTTGAATTTGGATAGCCTCTTGTTGATGTTCCAAGTGCTCCAGTAAAGAACTTAAAATGAGAACATTGGTGTGATGGTGGACTTACAAGGAATATGAGTTAGAACATATAGATATACATATGTATATATATAGTGATAATGATGATGATGAATATCATCCACGTAGATAAATCTGTCTAATAGACCTTAACAAAAAATGGTACAAAATCAAATGGTTTTCATTTTATTCTATGGCCATAAAGATTGGAGATAAACTTTCGTAAATCTACATTGTTTTTATGAGTTCAAGATTGGAGCATAGTTCAATAAGTTCGATATTATAATGAATATTTTGAAATTGAGATCTTATGTGGACATACACAATACATTCAAATCATTATTGTACACATAGATGATGATAGTTATTAACGTCCACCCAAACCAACTTTTGTCTTCGTTTTTTCTCTTGATATATAAGTTACAATTGTATAATTCAATAGGATTATCACTTTGGAAACTATGTATGTACATTATGTGTATGCAAATTCGTTATATTATTAAGTATTAAACTCAAATTAATTCTATAATATGAATTGTAGAAAACAATTCCATTATAGTGTTAATTGAAAAATTACATTAAAAAATAACATTATAAATTTTATTGTGATTTTTTTTATCAATAAGAACTAGGTATTATCACTTTGGAAACTATGTATGTACATTATGTGTATGCAAGTTCGTTATATTATTAAGTATTAAACTCAAATTAATTTTATAATATGAATGGTAGAAAACAATTCCATTATAGTGTTAATTGAAAAATTACTTTGAAAAAGAACATTATAAATTTTGTTGTGATATTTTTATCAATAAGAATAAGAACTAGGTGCTAGGGTTAAATTGCAACTAGATACTAGTATCCAATGTTCATGTTTGGAGGTAAAGACCCCTTGAAACCACATGACCCCTCTTTAGTAGCCTTAACAATGATCATATGGTACACTAGATATCTAGTGGATACTATTGATTGACTAAACTCCTTTATGGTCTAGAAGTATGACTTAAAACTATTTCTAATTAGCTAATAGTTCAACTTCCTATGTAAAAAAAATGTTAGCAATGCAAAACTCTAAAGAAAGTCTACCCCATAAAAATCACTAGGGAGTTGATTCAAGTAGTCAGGGTTTTTCCATACACAATGATGTTGTTGCAAGTCGGAATCATGAAATTGAATCCAGAAAGACTAAGATGATAGCCTTGAATATTGTAAACATTTTCCTACTTTAAACAAATAAAACAAAAATAAATCATATATAATTCATTACATGTTACAAAGTGGATTTGAACCCAAATGTAGAGGTAACATCTTTTCTTCACAACCACTTATATTTAACATAGGAATTGTATTAATTTTGGGAGTAAGTTAAAAAGTAAATAAATCCAATTATGTTTTTAAAAAATTTCTCCAAATTTGATTTAAATTTGTACCAACATAGATCCAAATTCCAGGCTGTATCAAGCATCGAGAATGATCAAATTTTTGGAGGTGCAAACCTTTTCTTAAGTATTGCACTCAACTATCAGCTTTGGTGTGATTAAGACACATCTTTTATTTAAGGTCGACATATAATATTTTTATTATTAATATTTAATACTATTTATGGCCGACATATAATATTTTTAATTATTTTTTATTTTGTTAAGAAAGAACATTACAACATCTCCTCCATACATGGTTTTAAAACCATGTACAAGGCCTTCCTAAAACCAAGGGTTGTTTAGGAGGCCTTGCACATGCTCTTAAAACCATTTGCGACGATTCCTAAACCATGTACAATAAAACCATGGGTTGTTTAGGAGGCCTTGCACATGGTTTTAAAACTATTTGCAAGGCCTTCCTAAACCATGTACAATAAAACCATGGGTTGTTTAGGAGGCCTTGCACATGGTTTTAAACTATGTGCACGACCAACATTTTTTTGAGGATAATTCAATTTTTTGTTTTTTATTATTTTGTTAAGTAGAAACATTTCAACATCTCCCCCATATTGTGTTGTTTTTTCTGACCTACATTTTTGTTGCCGATAATTAAATTTTTTATCTTTTTGTTAGGTAGGAACATTACAACGTCTCCCTCTTATTAGGTTGTCTCTGTGGCCGACATTTATTTTGGAGGATAATTAAAAATTTTAATTTTTATGGCCGACATTTACAAGAGGAAAGTTACATGAAGAACTTTATATAATGTTCCAAGATCTCCCCCATACTAGACTCTAGAGGGCCTCTCGGCACAATAAAATTATAGATTTTTTGTTTTAATTATTTTCTAAATTTGGTTGGAAATTTATAGTTTCAGTTCATTATGGAAATTTGCTTATATAAACCATTTTAGACCATTTTAAAAAGATCGTGATTCTCAGAATTTAAAAAAATATAAATAACTCAAAACTTTGCCACAACACATAAGTAACCCAAAAAAATTGCTCCACTTTTTTACTCACTTTTTAATTAAGTTTGTTTTTCTCAAGAGAAATACATCATTTTAATATATTATTTTTTATACTCACTTTTTAATTAAGTTTTTTTTTCTCAAGAAAAATACATCATTTTAATATATTATTTTTTAGAAGCTTTTTTTCTCAAAAAACATACATCATTTTAATATTTTATTTTTTGAAGTTCCAAATACATCATTTTAATATTTTATTTTTTGAAGTTCCAAAAATCTTCTGTTTCCTTGAATGTTCTAGTTTTTTAAAGGAAAATGTTCCCATAAGTTTTCTTTTTCAGAAATGTTCTGGAAACGTTTCCTTTTCCCAAACATGGAACAAGAGTGGATGCATGTGGGGCTTTGCTTCAAAGACATTATGCAAGTTCAACCTTTGACCTCAACACTCTACATATAGGTAGCAAATGCCTTGGGCCATTAAATTGTTACAAGTTGGTTCAAGGAAATAAAGTCACTGTTAAAAAAAATATGTTAAAAAATGAAGTTTGTTGGTGTATAGTTGAATGATAAGTTGAGAAGTGATTGAAAGTTGTATTAATCTATAGAGTTTGAATCAAAATTAAGTACAGATGAGACCAAATGTTTTGACAAACGATCCGAAAATACATCACAGGGTAAAGATTTGAGAGTTCTCGAAATTGACAAAACCTCAAAACAAAATCGACAGATATTACTGGAGAATCCTGCCCTGAATGGCCTTTTTTTCCTTGTCCAGGTTATGTAAAGGGACCCAATGAGTTTTTTATTAGGTTCGTGAATCAAAGTCATTGACCCATTCAAAATGTGGTAGGTATTAGCAGGCAAAGTTTAACCATGAGTACATCTGCGTCAAATTCATTATCATTGAGTCATGTTTGTTGGCAATGAATTGGACCAGTCGGTGAATTAGATTGGCTCATTTTCTATTCCAAGCCAAGTCTTGTAACATTCTTGAACCTGTTGAACATGGATAACAACTCATCTATGGATGCAATACTGGCATTCTTTAAACTATTGAGCATAGCAAACAACTCATCTATTGACAGCTGGTATACTACTCCTTCAAATCCTTAAGAATGAGGAGTTTTTAATCAGCAACCAAGGTTCAATTCCCATGAGGATGTCCAACCCTTGAGGTTGCCATAGGGGCACCTGGAGGTAGTGGTTGAATGTGTGAGGCTTGCATTGCATTTTTCATGCACACATAAGTGGATCAAATCCGACCCTTTTGTCATCCTTAATACCAGACACTAACCGTTATGACAACCATCGAAATTTTAAGAATGATCTTGGATGAATTTAGGTACTTGCCTATGCATGGGGCATTGAAGTGAACTAATAATCAAGCAGAAGTGCTAGCTGTCTACCAAGGTCTATTGCTCAATATGGATATGGGAATTAAAAACATCATTGTTTTTGTGGACTCAACGATAGTTATCATTCATATAAGCCACTCTTCAATCCCTAAAGACACTCATTTTACTAGGTTAGTTCAGAGGGTACCGATAATCACGACATCTTTCGACAAAAATTCTTATTTTCAAGTTTTAAGATGCCAACCGTTAAACCAATCAAGCTATAGGTCTCGGCATAGAAATGCTAAAGAAAAAAGGGGGTGGACTATATCAACCAGCATCCTCCCATGAGATTAATTTCTCCTGCACACAAGGATATGACAAAAACCCAACTCAACACATGTCGAAATTGAAGTGTGATCTCACACACATATGGCACAAAGCATCAACATCCAATTTGAATTTTGCACAAGACCAAGCCCCTTCCAAGTACTTTGTCGTGTTACCCCTTGTCACGTCGCTTCAGATATATGCCTGTAAATGAATTGGTCCAAGGCATGTGGGAGATCTTCCTCAAATCCCCTTGTTGTGCAGAGGTACAGGAGTACACTCAGGGAAATGAACAATTATCCTCTCAAAAGGACAACCTTGATTCTTAGTTCTTTGTGCAATGCAATGTAACATGAAACTTCTATTCGCAATGGAGTTTTGCTTGTATTTTCCCAAAGGAAAATATTTCCCTACAATAGTGGACAGGAAATAGGTTTTATATAGGAGAATGGAACACCATCACTCCAATTGCAATGCCATCTAGGAGGTCTCTAAGTTGAGACATGGCTTCAGGGGATGTGATCGACATTCGGAAGAGCTCCAAGAATGCCATGCCCGACTAGTCCAAAAACTAGAAAAATGGCGGAAGAATTGGCAACAAGGCCATGAAGAAGAGAAACAACATTGGAACCAGAGAATTGAGGAAATAGAAGAACAAATGGAAGCAATGAAGATAAAGCAACATAGGAATGAGATTGCTGCAAGCAATACAAGCAACACACTAGATGATATAGAAGAGAAATGCAACAAGCTGCTGGAAATAAATGAACAACTGGAGCAATATAAGAAATCGGCAAAGGAGATGGCCTATTTCTACTCTCCTCCAACCCATTCAACAAGGATCTATGACTTAGAGAGTGTGAAATCCATGGAAAAAGCAACGATCTAGCAGGCAACAAAAAATCAACGAGGAAGCTCAACTATCAAAGATGGGAAGTACAAAATTGGCTCGTTATGGAAAAGCTCCTCTTTAAATTTGCTCTTTAGGAATGTGTAATTTTTTGTTACTGGTAGGTCAATATGTAAGGCAGTATACCTACCATTTTGAATTTGGCATAAGAAACCATAAGAAGATATTCTCAATAGGTGGCAAAATAGGTTCTAGTTTTCAAGAATTATCTGCCCCTGATTTTGTATTGCTACACTAGATGGTTCAGCCACAATTGTTTTTAATACAAAATACCTATTCTTGTTAAAAAATGGATTTCAAAGAGGCTTGGGGCCTGTGAAAGGGGCAATAGTATTCATTGGAAGACAACTTTTAAAAGCTTAGGAGCTTAAAGACTTGGAAACATATAAAATAACATTTGAATGCTCAAATAGTTTGAGTGAAGATTGGTGACATAGAGCTTGAGTAGCGCTTTGAGGAGCTTGTAGAACATAAGTGGCAATTATGTGCACTTGAATGACAATCATTATAGTGTTGTGGAGGTACAATGAGGCCCTAAGCCTATGCATAGAGATAAGATAGTTCAATTCTCTAAAGTGATATTGTTTGATCCATGTTCAGGTGTTTTGTGATAATAATAGTTGCCATATAAGAATGACATTAGTTTGTTTGTAAGAGCATTGTTGTAAGAGCATGAAGAAACATAGCCACTAACCATGTAATGTACCATTGAATTAGATTGAATGAAAGATAAGGCTATTGAACTTGTCCATTAAGGCTGATATAAGTATTGTTCCCTAAATGTGTTTGTAGTGACACCATTGATTGTAGTAAACACTATTTATTTCCACTAAAGGTTAGTCTAGTTCTTTAAGTAGAGTTCTATGATGATAAAAAGATCTAGGATATTATGGTAGTTAGTAAAAGCAATTGAATTGTGATTGTCTAATGGATGTTGCATTCACATGATGCTTTCCTTGGTAGACATTTTAAAAGGCATCCTTGTAGCAATGGTCTAAAAATTGGTTGATTCTGCCAATTCAAACCTCAAAATCATGGGATTGGCTCTTGAACCGAAGTGGTAACTTTGGTTTTGTACTACAGTGGTCAAACTAGCACGTTCAACGAACTCTTGTCCTGGACTGATCTACACTTATTTGATTCCAAAACAGTAGGCCTATTGTTGGAGAATCAAAGGATAAGGTAGATCAAAGAGCTAGTATTTGAAGAGTAGTGATGTTTAAAGACATAATTACAATACTTAAGCACAACCAAACATAGTGATGTAAGAAACCAAACTATTTCCATATACAATACGTTTCACACATATTGTTCAACATGTCATAGATAGACCCATAGGGCCATCTTATATAGCATCAAGATGCAACCAACTCCCTTGAAATGAGGACGACGAGGTCCACATAGATTGGTTAAGGAGCATAACAGACTTCTTAATTTGTGCCTTGCTCTGCACACTAGTTGAGTGTTTTCTTCTAACTACGCAACCAATTGGATGCCTAGTCAATCATCCAATTGGTCCCTTAGTCGACCATTCACTTGACTCTTCTAGCCGACTGTTGATTTTTGAATGACTATCTCTATAAGATCCAGAGGTGTAATGAACTTGCATAGCCTGTTGTACAATAGCCCCCATTAGTACAATGCTCTGGAGATTTAGGAGGTGCAATTACCTATGTACACCCCCCTATAATTGTAACTTCCTGAAGCCCAAGCATATCCCATGAAGTTTCACAAACTTAGCTTCCCATAGAAACTTCGTAAAGATACCAACAACCTAATCATTTGTTTTACAATAAACAAGATTCACACCATTTTCTTGTACTAATTATCTCAAATAATGAGTATGAAGCTCCACATGCTTCATTTTTTTGTGTGCAACAAGCTTTTTGCAACCTATATTGGACTTTGATTGTCATGATATTCCACAACAGGTGAATCAATTAGAAAACCATGTTTGCCCATAAGATGTCAAATCCACATAGCTTTTGTGCCAACATGCATTACACCTTAAAATTCTGCTTTTGTGGTCAATAAAAATCACTTTTTCTTTTTACAAGACCAAACAATGGATTCGGACCCAAGTTGAAACACATAGCCAAATGTAGACTTCTCGTCGTCGTCATCTCTAGCCCAATCTAAGTCAATGTAATCAATTAATTGGTTCACTTTGTTATTGCAATACTTTGTTCCAACTTGGTAAGTTCCTTTGATATAGTGAAACTTTATGGCTTTAAGGTGACTTTCTCACAAACGCTATATAAATTGAGAAACCACACTAACAACAAAGGAAATATTAGGTCAATTGTGAGTTAAATAAATAAGGCTACCAACAAGTTGTTGATAGAGTGTAGCATAGACTTTCAGAGAATCACACTACCTGGTTAATTTCACTCCTTTATGATAAGATGTAGCACAAGGTTTACAATATTCCATTTTGAACTTCTATAAAAAATTCAACACATCTTTAGGTTGAGAAATAAAGATACCATCATCCATTTGTAAGACTTGCATGCCCAGAAAAAAATACAATAAACCAAGGTCACTCATCTCAAATGTATCTATTAACTATTTCTTCAAACCCAAAATTAAATTGACATTGATTCTAGTAATGACTAGGTCATCCACATACAATGCAACAATTAATGTTTCATTGCTTACATGCAATAAATAGATACCCGTGATACAATTCAGTGTTTGAAACCGGGATTGAGGAAAATACGGGCAATCTTATATTACAATGCCATGGGGACATGTTTCAAACTATACAAGGATTTCTTTAGTTGACACACAAGACTTCCATCCTTCTCAAAACTAGGGGGTTGCTCAATACAAATCTCTTTAGTGAGATCACCACATAGAAAAGCATTTCTGATATCCATCTAATGTACCTCCCATCCAAAGGGAACAACATGTGAATGAATTAGTCAAACAAAATTCACTATTGCTTCAGGACGAAAAGTCTCAATATAGTCGATTCCTTCTTGCTGAGAAAAATCTTTAACAACCAAATGAGACTCGTGTCTTTCAACAATGACTTCAGATGTGAATTTGGTCTCGTAAATCCATCGATGTGTCACTACATACTTTCCTTGTGACCAAGGAACTAAATCCCATGTGTCATTCTTCATTAAGGAATGATATTCATCAACCATAACATTCTCCCATACTGGTCGAATATGTGCATATGCATATGTATCTAAATCACAACTCTAGCACATGCACCATTAGAGCAACACTAGCAGGTTGTCTCTGACTCCTAGTTTTTCTCAAGTCATTGATGTCTCATGTATCAACTCTCACAGCTTCAATTGTCTTGGTTGTCCATTTGGGAAGACAAACCCCAATTCCTGAATGAATTTAAATATGGGTTCCAAACCTTGTATTTGATTCTACCATTGAAGGTCTATTGTAGGTTGATTCAAGCAAAGAAGTCAACTGACCAGTCAACAATCAAGTGAAATAGTCAGTAATCCAAAATTCCCTAGAATTTCCAAAGGATCATTGCTTAACAAGTCATTAGAAAATTCAGCAGAGTGATCCCCGAGGTTTTCTCATCAAAGACAATATCTTTCTGCAGATAATATCCCATTTGATGAGGTCAAACAACATGTAGTGACAAGATTTATCTTTTTTACAAAGTTTGAAGGAGGATTTATTTCATATTCATTTTGGATCACACCTCCCTATTGATAGGCTTTTGGTCTCCAAAAGATTCAACTCAAAGGTGTAACATCTTGGTATCAAACGTTCCCATTGGCCTACTTCGCGGTCATTCGTTGGACATTAATAAAATTATGATATTATCTTATCTTATCTTATCTTCTCTAACATACTCTCTATTCCTGGCAACCTTGTAGAAATTCTATCCAGGATTGAAGAAATCTCTTCCACAGTAGATTTCCTTGAATAGTTGATGCTTCTTGGCCTAAAAGTGTAGAAATATCTTAATTTTCCCTTAACCTTGATTTTCCAAACTGTTTTCTGTGTGCGGTTCCTAGGATGAAGTTATGGATGAAGCCTCTAACACTCGGCTTCCCAATGTCCAATTAACTTGCAATGTTGGCAAAAATTTCTACTACTGCATGGCTTGGTTGGCATTCTCTCTTTGTTCAACTGACTCGAAGAGTTGGTCTTCAAATCTTCCTTTTGAAGAAAGTCTAACCTTTCGTTGAATGCTTGCTTCTTCCACCAAGTAATCACTTGATGACCTCTCATACCACAAAAGGAACATGCATCACAGTGTCAACAATTATCAACCTTGCGGCCTTTCTTTCTTTGAACAAAAACAAAGAAGAGATGCTTTATCATACCTCTTCAGTTTGTGTTTATGCTTGTTGGCTTGTTTGCTTGGTCCCCAAGTGTTGGTAAAATTTTGGGTAGCTGAAACATCCCTTGGCTGCCCTCATCCAAGCTACCACAAGCATTTGGAGTAATGGTCTACTATCCATTCCTTTTTTATTGCATTTCTTCAACTGAAAAGGTATTTTCTTTGGTTCCTCTTGCGTTGACAAAGGTAACCTAGGTGGTCTAGCTTAAGCCAAACTTTTAAGAGAAGAGTTGCATTCACTTACTTCCTCTTTGCCACCAAAACCTAGGCCTTCATGGTTGAACCTATCTCCAACTACAATGGGATTTATAATCCCTTGACTTTTCTTGGATAGCCCTTCCCCATCATAGCCCATATCATCATATTAATTTGGAACCTATGCCTCTCGTATGTTTTTCAAAGACCCCAAAAGGCTCTTTCAAAATAGCGTGAGAAAGGTCCTTGGAGGGTGAGCTTACCAAGCTTGTCTCAGTTGTGGGTATTGGCTTTTGTAGTAGCAATGGAAGGTGCTTGTGCTTCCAAGGCATCTTGGATAGCAACCTATAGCTAGGCCAATGCCTCCTCCTTTGCTACCAATGCTTGGTACAACTGAGCCATCATCCGACTGAACCTGCATCCTTGTTGATCATCCAACTGTATTACTTTTTCTCCTAGTTGCAAAAGCTGAACCTTTCTCTTGTTTCAATCTGCCATGAGTGGTAAGAAGGTCTTGGCATTCAAACAATAGTTTGTTTAAAATAGGCAACAATTTTCTAATAGTCTCAAGGTCCTCTTCCAAATCTGCTATCCTCTTGTCAAACCTCTATATTTTCTCCTTCAGGTGTCAATTCTCCCCTTAGAGCTGTACATTAACAGCCCTTAGGTCTTCCAACCCTTCTCTTTTCAGTTGTTTGCCCATGCTAGGTTTTGCTTTCTATCAAATTGTTGGCAACATCTTGAACGGCTCTGATACCAATATGAATTGTAAACGGTAGGACTCTGGCCTATCCATCTCGCCAACATGGATCTCCAATGCAGAATTAACATGTATGTCTATGTGATTCCCTATCATGTTGAGATTGAGCTTCCTCAATATGAAGTCATTAACATGACCTAGTTTCTCTGTTCAACTCTAGTTCCAATGCTTGGTTTATTTGTTTGCAGTTCCCAGACAAATGCCCACGAAGGAGCAAGTCCACTCCATTTAGAATGCCAACCGAATAACCAAACCTATCATGCAAAAGTTCAAGCTCAACACTCCAATTTAAATAATACACCAGCTCTTCAACATTCATTTGAGCAATTACATGAATCATATCGCTTTCTTTAAGTCATTGCTTCCCAATATGTGTGTGTATTTGCTTACAAGGTAGTTGTACTCAATTAACAAGGCATATGGGTTGGGGAATGCTATGATTCCTTGTGTATTTACTATTACCATACAAATTCAGTCAATTCAATGTGATTGTTGTAGGACACAGAGCAACGTTGAACAGAGCGATAGTACCACAGGGAGTTGTGGTTACCCATGGCTCAAACATACCACACGAATTGCTGTCAATTAGCAACGATCTCTTAGAACAGAGAAAGTTGTTTGTACCAGCATCCACTCCAAGCTAATAATTGACCAAGGAAACCCAATTAGTGATCCCATAAATTCATAACAGTGTTGTAGCTACGAAACAACGATTCCAGCAATAGGATTAAGGGTGGAAATGAGTTGTACTTGGTCTGCACCAATCAAAGGAATGCCAGAATTAAATGTTCAGGGATAACACTAAATTGTTGTAGGGAGTTACTAGAATGCACAAACAATAAGTCAAACCCATTGATCAACTACAACAATGGCTGTATGCATCTTGGGCACATCACAGCAGTCAAGCCAGCAAAGAGTAATTACCACCATAACTAAATCAAGCATGCAGAGAATTCAATCACACACCATAACAACAAAATCTACCCTGGAAACCCAAATGGAAGAACCGACAATTAATGACTTCTGTTTATTCTCAGGAAATATTATAAGTTGGAGCTATACACTCAATCAAAGATTTTGTGTATTCTTTCTCATTCACGGTATTTTTGTAGATTGTTTTACTTTTGTCTTAGAGACAATCTTTGTTCATCGTGAACAAGCTGAAAATCCTCTTCATCCTCTAATCTGTGAACATATTTTTCGATTCTGAATCCTTTCAAGTTTCTAGTCATTTATGCTAATGCCCCTTCTTCCTAAGCTTCATTTTCTTCCATCCCTTGGGTTTCTTTTCTCCATCAAGCAAGTGCCCTCTATTATAATGCTGCCTTGGAAATTGGAATGCCAACCAACAAGTGGTTCGTTTCATCTTCTTGTGGCCAAAATAGATCTCTGGCCTTTGGTCTTCCAGTTGATTGCCAACAGACCATTGACTTCAAACTTTGCCAAGATCCATTTTTTTTACAAAGTTTGAAGGGTTTATTTTGGAAATTTAGATCCATTTCCAATCGCCACCCACACAGAAAAATAGGGAAAACCATCCATAACAGACTTGAAAAAAATCCTCAGCATCATGTCAGGATGCACAGTCTGCCTTCAAAGAATATAACACATATCCAACAAAATAAACCTGTAGCATGATGTTTTTTAGGCTTTATAGGTCATTTAGAGCCTCAACGTCTATGCATTTTACTTCAGATATGTATGGCACTCAGTGCCATTTTATTATATTTATATTCACCCTTAAATTCTATATAATAATGTACTTCAGCAAACTTTACATATTTGGTGCTTAATTATTTGGTTTATATATATTAAAATTTTCATATGCTGTTTATTTTTTAGTAAACAAATTCAGAGATTGGTTCACCAACCAGTTCCGGTTCCAACTTTTAAAAATTGCCCCATCACTGATTTGTTCCCAGGGGGCATCTGATTGCATCAAGTGTTATCAGAGCACCACTCACTATCTGTGTGTGTTGTGCACTTTGTATTTGCAGGCATCAAGTTGTCAGATTTATTTAATATCTCAATGGCCCCATCAATTGGTATTAGAGCGGGTGGGCCTTGTGATGCTGATTTTGTAAAGAGGATAAGATTTGGATTTGTGTGAGGGTATTTTTTAAGGATTCTGATATTATACTTAAGTATAGTATTCTAGGCGATTGTTCTGGATTGAAAAAACATGTTTATAATTCGTAGGCGAATATTAAATATGAAACATAAAATTAACACTAAAAATGAATAAATTTTGGTGAATATTATGATAAAAAAACAAATTTTATGTAAATATAGGCGATATTAGACACCAAATAGCGAATTTATTTTTTGTGAAAAACCACAAAAATAGCCAATTGGCGAAATTTCACCACTAAGGAGCCTCTTTAGCCAGTTAGAACTTAGGAGCACTGATTGAGGATACATAAAGGATTGTACAGGGTTACAGTATGGTGTGGAGAGGTGGAACCAAAGAAACCAGATATCTAAACAGGGACAAGGAAATCTTTGAAACATTGAGAGAGATGTCTAGAAGAATTGCTACCTTGGAAGTTTCCCACTGAATGGAAAGAACAACAGATCAATGAAGTGAAAGGAGTGGAAGCCATAACAACAGTGAGGGAGATGACAATGATGTCGATGACGACGAAGATGTTTTCACACAGACACCTCAAAACCTTGAGGACAAGCTGATAAAGGCCATTAGCAGAACTAAAATACACCAAGAATGGATACGAGTACCTAATCAAGGAGCCTGAACTCTTAAGAGCTAATTGATTGGATCAGTGAGATGGATAAATTCCTTGAATTTGAAGGCATCTTGGACCTGAGGAGAGTAAAGTTTATATGTGCAAAGTTGAGGGGGCATGCTACTTTTAGCATCTAACAAATTGCCACTAAATAGACTATAGAAAGGCAAGGATAAGATGGTACGCAAGTTAAAGACAAAAGTTTCACCTACAGATTTCTCTCTGAACCTGTTGAGAAAAATGCAGAACTTAAGGTAGAAGGAAATATCAGTGTAAGACTGCACTGAGGAGTTTTACACATTGTCCATCAAATCAGGTCAAAGTGAATACACTAAAGAAGCTTTGGAAAGGGATGTGAATGGACTTAGGGATACCATTCAAGATGAAACTTACCATGGCAAACTTTGATTCTATTGTTGAAGCTTATCAACTGGTTTTAAAGGTTAAATAAAAATTGTCTAGAAGGCAGTGAGATTCTAGAAAGGAGAGACTAGAGGACAACCACTAATAGAGCACAGAGTGATGTAGATGCACATTCTCTTGATTTTCATGATACAGAGCAGAATCCTAAAAGAAGAGGCAGATGCACATTCACTGGTACTTGTTTTAACTTTTTAAGTGTGGGGAACGAGGACATAGCCTTATTAATGTCCAGGACACCAAAAAGAAGGGAGAAAAAAGGATGTTAGGGTACATGTGACAAGGAGACGAAGACTCGGCAAAAGGAAATGAGGAAGAAGTTCAGGCAGCAAATGAAGAGAATCTCATGTTCAGAGTACTTATGCAACCCAACAAGAAACCTAAAGAGAAAGAATCCAAGCAGAGGCAATCTATTGCAAGACCAAATATTTAATTGAAGTGTGTGCTGCAATTCTCATTGCTGATTAAGGCAAAGCTATAAAATTAGTATCTAAGGAGGTTATTCAAAATCTGAATTTCAAGTGTACACCAAACCATAAACCATACTAAGTAGCGTGTTTGTAAAAGGGACTTCAAGTGACTGTGATTTAAGAGTGTTTGATAAACTTTCAAATTGGAGAGTACCAGGGTCAGATTCTATGTGATGAAGGCAGTGCTATAAAATTAGTTTCTAAGTTATTCAAAATCTGAATTTCAAGTGTACACCAACCCTAAACCATACTGAGTAGCATGTTTGTAAAAGCGACTTCAAGGGACTGTGATTGACGAGTGTCTGATAAACTTTCGGATTGGAGAGTACTGGGGTCATCACTGTTAGAAAGATCTTGGCAAGTGTCACTGACATCCCATTTATGATGGTAAGGAGAATACCATTCAACTTGAAAAGGACAGTAGGAGATTCAGGTTGACTCCAATGAAGGAATAGGTTGATGAATCCAGCAATAGAAGAGTGGTGCTATGTCCAACCAAGGAGAACTTGGGGAAGGCAAGATTGAGTTACTGGATTACCCAAGGACGACAAGATGAATGCCGATGCAATAGTTTAGGGGCCTACTTCAAAGGGAATTGTAGTGGTCGATTATTGTGCAGGTAAAACGACAGAGAATTGGAGCATAGCGGCAGTGGACAAGGGTTGTGAGTAGCCTTGGAAGGGGAACAAGGCAACACTAAAGGGTGCATGTAGCAGCTCATCTAGAAAGATGACAAAAGAAGGGGAAATAGACATTACCCCTTTGATTAAATGTGAGAAGAAAGTGGAAAGTAAATTTCATTTTGCAGGACCATATGAATACCATGAACGTACATCTCTGATAGCAGATTCCAGACAGTCTACCGACTGGAGGGTGCTGATTCCAGCCAAGAAGTAAGAAGACCTTGTGAGAATCCAAAAAGAAAGGGAAAGAGAATATTTAGACCAATGAAAAGAATTATGTTTAAATTTTCACATATGAAGAAAGAAGAAGAGAGTGGTCAATTTAATTGGCCACCACCAAATTTTTCCAATACCATGTGAGCAGGAGCTCGCATTTTATATAACAGGGGCATCTGATGCAGGAGCATCCCTGGGGTATTGGCAACTCCTGCATGCCATGTTTTGGTTGCATTAACAAGGCACCCAAAGGGAACACACTTTGGGGGGCACCAAGACATAAATCCAGAAGAGCACCAAGACATAAATCTGGGAGAACGTTGATCATACTCCACATGGCAGCCAGTAATTGGTGGAGAAGAAAACCCAGTTGACAGGGTCAACTTTGATTAGCAGTTTTGAAAGAAACCCTGGGCCTATACAAGGAGCAATTGTATTCATTAAATAACAACTTTTGGTAGATCAGGAACTTGGAGGCTTGGGAACAGATGGAAAACGTTCAATTCCTTGGAAAGTTTAAGTGATGATTTGGCGACAGATCCTTGTTAAATCTCAGGTGGGGCTTAGTGATAGCTCAGAGGAGCTCGTGATGGCAGGTCTGCAAACTTGAATGATTTTCATTATAGTCTTGTAGAGGTACAGCAAGGCCCTCAGCCTGTATGTAGAGATAATAGAATTCAAATGGATATTGTTAGATCCCTGTTGAGGTGTTTGTGGTAGAAGGCAACTGGCCTATATAACTGTTGTCTGTTAATGTAAGAAGGACATTATTCTGCTTGTATGAACATGAAGAAACATAGTTACTAGGCCTATAAGGTAAGACTGTATTGGGTTGAATGAAGTCAGCTATTGAGCCTGTCTATTGACGCTGATATCAGTATTGTTGACTGAAACTGTTAGCGAGTGGTACCTGCTTTTGATTGTAGTAGTTACTGTTTATTTATGCTGAAAGTAAGAGCCCAGTGCTTGAAGTATAGTTCTGTCGGGATGTAAGAGACTAGGATGTTATTGGAAGTAATTAGAAGTCTTTGAATTGTGATTGTGCAACAAATGCTGCTTTCACGCCATTTCTTTCCTTATTTTGCTAGACATTCTAAGAGGCACTCTGTAGCTCCCTTGTTTCCAGTTGGTGTCAGATAGGACCAAGTCGTATCATAGCACTATCTCTGTGTGTGTTATGATGTGCACTCTGTATTTGCAAGCCTTCAGGTTGCCGGATTTATTTAGTACTTTAGTGGTGACTGCATCACAAATACCAAAGAGGTGGCCACTTTGGTTCCTCTTGTTCAATGCCCCAAAAGGCAGGTTATAATAGGTTCAAGTTCACAATACTTTCCTTTGGGGATTTGAGAAAGGTAACAGGGTTTCCATACAATTACAGTTAAGTCACCAGTTGAGTATATGTCCCTTCCCAAAAGGTTCTAACTGCCTTAGGTTTGTTATCATTAAACGAGGCCTTGCAAGTATGTATCCACTGGATAATCAAATACTTGAAAAATCTTAATAATGAAACATATTCTCAATGGATATCTTCAGCTCTTACTCCATGCTATAACATGTGTGTACATGTGTGTCTAGAATCTCTCTCTATCCCCATTTTGTCTTAGACACCAGCATAGATCTATCTTAAACCCAGATATATCAAGCACCGAGAGGGATCCAATTTCTTGAGGTGTACTTTTTTTTATAATGTTTACACATTAAGAAAAAATTACACTTTAAGATATTTGATCCCATTTCTTGAGGTGTAATTTTTGTTTTTACACATTAAGGAAATATTTACACCTTAAGATATTTTATCTTCTGTGTGCCTATTATATCTAGCTTTAAAATGAAATCAAAATAATTTAATTTTTTTTGTTTAAGCTGACATTATTTGCATTTTCATTTTTTTTAAAGAGAATGACATGTTACACAACATTACGCGTTAGAACATCTCCCCAATACTGGGCTGTAGAGCACCTTGCTGCTCTTGGTGCAATAATTTAATTTTTTTTGAGCCGACATTATTTGCATTTTCTTTTAAGAGAATGACATGTTACATAACATTACACAACTTTTTACGCGTTACAATATCTCCCCAATACTGGGCTGTAGAGCAACTCGCTACTCTCGGTGCAATGAAGCATCTTGGTAAAAGTTAATCACACAGTGGTCAAATATACCTTGGGAAAGGAACTTGAATTATTGTCAATCCCTGCAATCCTAACATTTAGAAAATGACTAGACCGGACTGAGCATAAAAGAAGAATGCTAGCTGATAGCCATCTCTCTAATATGAATCGTGCATCATCAGCCAAGGTCGAAGAATGCTAGCTGATAGCCATCTCCACAAGCTAAGCATTGTTCTTTCAAAGTATTGGTTTAGAGACTGAATCTAGCATTTATCCTAGCCAGCAGAAAGATACAACTTTGGAAGCTGCTTCTGCACTTCTAAACCAATATATCATTGACAGCCTTGAAAAGTTTTGAAGGTTAGTAACTCTGCATTTATTTAGCAAGTGAGATCTGAATGGCTGTTGCAAGCTCTACTTGAGCCTAAAAAGCGCCTTTTTAGATTTCTTTCTGCTATAACAACGTCTAGCCACCACACCATGCTTCTCTAAGTTGGGACCACCTATGCTTGTGTAAGTGGCAAGAAGATGTCCATTATGCATTTTATTTTCTGGTGCCCAAGCGATGCTTTTATGGGCTTGGATCCTTGAATTCTCTGCCTCTATCGGATACCAATTCAATTGGATCTAAGATCTGCTAGGTGATTTCCGCCCTTGGTCTGCCAATTTTAAAAGAGATAGGCAACTCCTTGAAGTATAAGTATCATTTTTTTTAAATAATAATCTTTTTTCACTAATTCATCACCAGTTTTGTTTCATCTTACATTGTCAGCCATTTTATTACTGCCAATTTTGATGTGCAAAATTTAAAACCGGGCAAAAGCTCTTCTAAAGGAACTTGACCATTTCAAGATCCTAATAATTCACCAAGGAGATACTCTGTACATTATTAACAGAGTATTACCATATCAAACATCTTCTGATGAAAGGAGGAGGTCTAGTAGCAAAAGTAGGTTAAAGAAAGATAAAGAAGACACAGAAAGACTAAACCTTATCCTTCCATCACTGATAAACATCCCACAGTTGCCTGTTCAATTCCCACACAAGAGAAGATAAAGAAAGAAAGAAGACCCTGCTTCCAACCACTGGTTGGGGTTAGAAAGATGATAATAATGATGATGAAGATGGTCCTACTATGGTTGCTGTTGTGGCATAGTCCTCTATGACTCTGTTCTGCAAACTAGATTGCTTTAGGTTTTTAAGTTATATTTTAGCCTCTTTCAATATGTTCTCCTATAGTTTATGTACTAACACTAACTGCTGCAGGTGTGCTGCCATACCACCCTACTTTTTAATACTGTGTAGGTAAAAAAAAGTCAACTAAATCATATTTGCAAGAAAAACAAATAATAAATTTTAACAGTAAAATACATAGAACATGCCCTTCCTTTCAGTTTCCAATTTTGTACATTAGTTACCTTTTATGCAGTCCTGCAATCCATGGGGCAGAAAAACCTCCAGAATCCAGGTCCTGTCTTCATAGAGATCCATTCATACAATAACATTTGCAACCAGACACAAAAATTGGAAGATGAAAACATTGAATTGAGGACATTTTCAGGATAGAGAAAGAAAGCCCAATACCCTTCTGGATTGTCACACCAACAACCTAGCTTTGGGGGGTGGGGGGAAGGGGTTTGACTTGTTCAACAGGTAAATTGTTGTCAGAAGATGGCAAAGTTCCGGAGCAAAATGCCATTTCCATGGTATGTCCTGAAGTTGGGGACAGGAAGACATCTGCAGAAGAGGAGGAAGATGCTGGAGGAGCAGAAGCTGCAAACACTGATATCATGCTACCACTAGCACTAACACTGGCATTGATACTAGCACTGCTTTGAAGTCCTTCAAAAGATCTTGGAGTGGGTGGTTTGTCTACAGGCAAGACCCCCTCTAGCATCTTCACAACCTTCCCCATAGAAGGTCGCTGAGAAGGTTGCTCTTGGGTGCACCAAAAACTAACTTGAATTGCCCTCTCCACCTCATCCATATTTATGTGCTCACCAAGCTTCTTATCTACAATGTTCAAAAGATTTCCCCTTTCAAATTCCTCATATGCCCATGTGGAGAATTTCCTCTTCCCTGAGGAAGCAGAGATATCAAAGTTCCTTCTACCACTTATGATCTCCAGCAAAACCATACCATAACTGAAAACATCAGATTTGGATGTAATTGGCAAATTAGCAAGCCACTCTGGAGCCAAGTACCCTCTAGTCCCCCGAACACTAGTCAAGGTATGGTTTCGATGATCCCTCGTATTAATGAGCTTTGCAAGCCCAAAATCAGAGACCTTGGCATTCAAATTATCATCTAAAAGTATGTTCTCCGGTTTAATATCACAATGAATTATGCAATCTCTACATTCTTCATGCAAATAGGCAATTCCTCTTGCGGTGCCAAGAGCTATATTGAGCCGTGTCTCCCAATCTAACTTCCTGGCTTGCTCCGAAGATTCAAAAAGAAAAGTGTCCAAAGAAGTATTTTTCATGAATTCATATACCAATAACCTATGCCGCCCTTCTGAGCAAAACCCAATTAGCCTAACCAGGTTTAGGTGATGAGTGCTGCTTATTGTTGCTACCTCCATGCGAAACTGCTTGTCCCCTTGCTCAATTCCTTCCAGCTTCTTAACTGCAACCAAGCTCCTGTTATGAAATGTACCCTTGTAGACTGTTCCAAAGCCACCTGAACCCACCTTCTCTTTAAAATTCCTTGTTGATTGTTGAAGATCTTTGTAAGAAAATTGAACTGGAGCTCCAGAAGCATACTCTAAAAGAGTGTATTGGGCCGACAATCCTCCAAATCTAGGATTGTTTCTGCAGAAAAACCACCAAAATCCTGCCTCAATGATTACAAGAGCGAGCAGAGTAACCATAACAGCTACTGCAATTCCAGCCACAGATACTCTGACTGTCCTTGAAGAAGCTGTTGTTGGCATCACTGGAGGCGGAGGCAAAAAGCGTTGCTCACCACATACCTTAATATAAGATGTGCTTGGAATTGTTATGGACTGGTACCCACTAGTAAAATTTGTTGTCTTAAAGCGGCACATTCCTGAACCATCGTTTAAAACTGTGGCAGCAATGCAATTCACACTCTTGAGACAGTTTTGCTGGCAGTCAGAAACCCCTCCAAAGAAGTCATCAGAGTCTGGAGGATAAGACAAAAATTCTGTATGCTCCAACTCCACCATGCTTTGGTTGTTGCTACACTCCCCGATGTCAATATCCTGCTCTCTTTTGCATCCTTGCATGGGATCTCTTGGATCCACGGCAACAAAATTTGCAGATGGGCACATGCAAAAAGGTCCCGTGTTGTTGTAAACGCACAGCCCAAAGTTCCCACACCACCCATACACAAGACATTGGTCTTCTACCGCACTCCATCCAACGTGCCAGGATGTAGAGCTTTCATGCCACCCATACGACCTCAAGTTCCCATCAGAGTCGAGCTTGATTCTTCTCAGCGTAGTAGAGCTATCAGTGTAATCACTGCTCCGAACAACCCAGAGCTGAGCACCTGAATATTTGTTTTTCCAATAGTTAGAGACTTTCTGTTCTAGACCAGTTGCTTACATAACATCTCATAATGAAAACCCAAGTGTAATACTACTTTTGCTGCCTACTGATCAAATTTCATCCTAAATATTAATTGTTTTCCGTTTTCCTTACAAGTACACACAGAGGTACATATATAATAGTAATATATAAATTAGCCTAAACCCATCATAACCTGGGTTTGATAAGCACCTCGAGATTGCATATATCAAGTTTGATCTATGCATCCTGTAGCTTGTGCATATCAGCCTCAGGTTTAGATGGGTTGGGCTACTGGTCCTATTCAATGCACCGTTACACGAAGAGATGATGGACCACCCCTACGTTCACCTGGGATGTAGAATGCACCGTGTTTCTCTAGGTGCAACAAGCATACAAGCAGAACTCAAGTGTACAAATATTTTTTTCTGGGGAGTGATCAAATTGCCATATTAATGAAAACGTATAAACATCAGTATACAGTAAGGTTTAACACAACATACCTGATGAATTGTAGACTGCAAACAATCCTGCATTGCTCAACGATGCAGTCAGTGTCTGAGAAGCTTCCGAGGAACCCACATTCCAATATGTGATATTGCCCTTCCATTTGAGTGTGAGGTTACCAGAGTTTTCCAATGATAACGAATAAGGGTAATTTTCTAAGGTTTTACCCACACCCAACTTCTGACCAACCAAAAGAGTATCAGTAGGGTTTGTGAAAGTGTCCCATACAGTGCTTGAATTCTTGTTCTTCAAAGCAAAATTGCCATTGTCTTCCATAACAGCAGAAATGACACCACCATTAACAGTATTCGTCTGCCATAGGGTTTGGCCCTTTTCATCCTGCAATACAAGGTTTCCATTGTTCTTGAAATGGAGGAAAGCCTGGGCACTAACCCTGATTCCACCACCTGCAGTCCATACCAGTGTGGGGACTTTAATGCTACTGTATGCAATTCCCACAACGTACATTCCATCAATTTCACTCGGCCGGAACCCCAAGCTGAACTTATTGCTTGCAGAATGCCAGAGCCGTTGATCTGAAGGTCTCAGGATCGAACCCGGTTCCAGCTTTCCATTGTATCCCTCTGCAAATATAGTACTGAAAACCAAATATGATAGTAAAAGCATATAAATTATTGTAGGTACAGTTTGACCTGAAGATAACTCCATATGGACCGAATTTTTCACAGCTTGGCATTGATTAATGGCATCTCCTGATAATGACACGAATGGTTTCAGTGTTCAGAGTATAAGCCAGATTTGCTTTGGTGCTTGTAGGATTTGTAATGATCATGGCTCTGAAGTGAGAATTTAAACACATTTTGGATCTACTGTGACATGATAAAACATAAAAATAATTGATTCCGCTGTCTGTCTATAGAGGAGCTCTGATCACTGTTGCTATTACGTCTTTACTATGGATAGTTTAAAGGCAAACAAGACACGGTCCAGCACAATCAATATATATATTCATTTCCCTTCCCGAGTGGATCGGCACAGCGCCCTTCCCGTGCCCATCTCGGAATTGAAACCATTCATATATTCATATATACGAGACAATCGCCATGACACTAAAGGGCAGCTCATTTCCAACAAAATAAGAAAGGATGTGGGTCAGATTTGAAATCCTTCACATCTACGAGACGACCATCAGTACGGTGAAGAGCAGCACATTTCCAACGAAAAGAAAGATGTGGGTCTCACGTTTTGGTTAAGGGTGGTCAAGCATCAAATCCACTAGTGGAAGGCTGCATCATATCACAAGTTTAGGTTTTGAGTATGACGTCTAAAATTTTCTATAATTGAAAAACTATCTGCTTTTTTCAATTAGGAGTTTAAAAATAACTCAAAAAGAATCAGCTTTACGTAATGGATTTGGATGTAAAATTGGTTTTTTTTTATTTGGTTAACTGGTTTATATGTAGACTTTTGGGGGTAAATTATGATTACATTGGTTTGTAGGTAGATTTTTCAGAGTCATTTAGGTTGGTATTGGTTTGTATGTAGATTTGTTGATTAAATTATGATGATATTGATAATTTTTAGATATTGTTTTTGTATTTAAGAGGTGCATTTTAGAGCCCAGTACGAGCAGTACCAGAGATGTGTAACTCTTTTCGTGCTCATCTTAGTGTTGACACGTGTTATTAATAACCCGTGTAAACATTAGATTACACATTTCCTTAACACTTTTACTTTAGAAAAATGTTTACATCTTGAGATATTTGATCCTTTCTAGGTGCTTGGTAGGATCTATACTAATTTATTTTAAAGTTAATTTTATAATTATATATAATGATCTTTAACCTTACTCTTTATTATTTTAACTTTTAAATTTTCTTAAATTGATATTTATGTAAAATAATTTATCTTCATTTTAACCTTTAAATTCTGTTAACTCAAAATAAAATCCAACTATTTGAATAAACGTTGCTAACTCAAACTCAAAATCCTACAAACCACTACACTACTTTAGATAGAGTAAGGGGTCCATACTCAAACTCAAAATCCTACAAACCACTACACTACTTTAGATAGAGTAAGGGGTCCATTCAATTGAATAAAAGAGATTTAAGTCTAAGAAACATAGTTATTAAGATGAATAAAGGTATTTTTTTAATTTTAATTTTTTCTTGTTTAAATATATCTTATAAAAAAGATTTTTTTCAAAAATGAGAGAAAATATTATATTTGTCATGCTTGTCTAACATGGGATTCATAAATGTTAATAAAAAAACAATAAAGAATAAATATTACAATTTTTTTACAAAATATTTTATGATAAAATTTAAAAAATAAATATTACAATATTTTTACAAAAAAATTTATGATGAAACTTATGCCAATAGAAAAGGGTTCATAAAGAATAAGTATTACAACCTTCTTACAAAATATTTTATACTAACATGTTATGAAGCTTATGCCAATATAAAGGAGTTTATAGTGGTCGCGGCCTTTTTTACTAACATATCGTTAGATTGAGCATTAGATGTATATCTATTTTTGCGTGAACTTGTCTCCCTCCTTTGTGCACTATGATATGTGTGGTTAAAAGTTAGATATGCCCATTGTGTGCAACTTGGAATTGCTAGTACCACATAGAAGCTCATGATCTCCTCCTTTGTGTATCCCACATTGGTTAGAGAAAATGTTTGTAGAGGTGTAGAAGCCCTCACATGCCATGAATCTTATATCAATGGAGATGGATTGACAATAGTTGTGGCCTATCCTACTAAGGTATTGCTAAATAGTAATGGCCTTCTCACTTTTATTTATGTTTTGTGGGACAATTTGTGAGGGTGTAGAAGCCTTATAGTTATTATTGGCCTTCTCCACCTTTTCCATGTGTTTTGTCATGACTATGGGTGGTTAAATGCCAAACACTCTCATATTCTATGGCTTAGATTTTTTTATATGATTATAAAAGTTCATCCCTTGTGTATCCTACTTTAGTTGGGAGATAACTAACGTATTTCTTTTGCTCGGCCTCTTACCCATTTTCTATGTGTAAAAATTTACTTGCATCTTGAAATTGTTTCTACAATTTTAAAAGCTTAATGTACATGATTAAGTTGTGAAGATTTTATTCAGGGCGTGATATAGTTTTGTTCAAAGTAGATTTGAATAACTCATTCTTGTTGGAATATGGCAAAACTAGATTTACTAATTTTGATTAGTTTGATTTGTTTTAGTTTTTTTTAGGTCATTGGTGAATTTGAAGACCCTCAAAACCCTTGAAGCATGGTAGAAGTATCACTAGAATTTTAATATGGGTGAAACTATAGCCAATATCATAATTTCCATTGAGATCATGTTAAAGGGTAGAACAAAAAAATAATATGATTTAGATAATCTTTCATGAAGCTGGTAGAGCTATCACTAGAATTTTAATATGGGTGAAAATATAATCAATACCATCATTTCCATTGAAATCTTGTTAAAGGGTAAACAAAAAATTATCGTGATTTAGATAATCTTTAGCTTACACATGAAGAGTGCAATCTTGGAACAATAGACCATATATGTCAAACAATGTAATATATAAAGAAATATATATCATTGAAAATAAGACACTACATAGCTCTAGTTTAAATGTGCTACAAATTGGCCTTTTGTCGTTTAAAATAATATAAACAGCAACTAATGTTTTTAACTTAAAGTTCAACTAGAATAATTGTGGATTGATGAAATTATAAATAACAAATATAAACATTACACGGTTCATTTATAATCAATATATTTGAAAGAGTTGAATCCATTTTTACATTGAAAAAAATAAATTTATAAATCTTACATTATAATTTTGACAAAAATTACTTATTACATTTTTAATTAAATTTCACTAATAAATAAAATAATAATAACAAAATAAATATATATTTTTATAAATGTAAACACATTACACATCCATCTACTTTTAATTTTTTTTTTCAACTTTGAAAAAAATTAACCTAATATTCCTTTTTGAATCAAAAGTAATAATATTACACATCCATCTACTTTTAATTTTCTTTTTCTTTTTTCAACTTTGAAAAAAGTTAACCTAATATTCCTTTTTAATCAAAAGTAACAATAGTCCCAAGATTAGACCTTGAGATCTTATAAACCATCAACAAGTATTGTGTGGTTACACCATTCCTTCTAGACTATCAACCTGCTTATCTACTCATGTTTCTTTATATTCTTTACTTTTTATTTTTAAAACCCCTTGAACTTTCAAAACCAAAGACATTATGACTTGTGTTTTTTAAAGTTTGAAAAGATATCCATGGATTTAGTGATGGATGAATTTCTTGTCATAGATAAATTTACTCATCAAATATAGCTAACATTTCACATAGGCCATCAAAATTTAGTTTAGAATAAAAAAAATGTTTCAAATTTTAATTGTAACTAGTAATTTTGACACGTCCACCATTTGAAATTCCAACCATACATAGATTTTGTGAAAACAAAATACTTTTATGTTATTTTAGCTCCTAGATTCTTTTTGGGCCTACTTTGCCTTCCATCTTCAACAATTTCTTGGCATTTCCATGTAAGATCCTAATTGTCCACTAAAAAGCAAAACAAAATAACACCCATATATGTCTCCTTTTCAACATTTTTATATAAATATTATTCGTATATATTCTCACATTTTATGAAAATAAGGTGATTTTTTTATAAATGTTATTCATATATTCTCACTTTTTATTATGAGAATAGCATAATGGGGAATGAGTTATTTTGACTGAATGTGTTGTTTTTTTTTCTAAATCAAGTGGATATATATGTAATATTTATTATCTATTAAAAAGTAGGATGTCATTTTATTTTGTTTTTTTATTATAATTATCTAATCTAATTTGATTTAATAGTTATGTTATTTATATGATTATGATTTCTTTATAATCTATTTATTAAGAGAAAATATATCATATAAAAAACCAAAGCTTGATGAAATAATTACAATATTTCACTGTCATCAACTCAACAAATTTCTTTGACAAAATGACATATTTTACTATAAAATTGGAATAAGCTATCATTTTATATAAAAGTTGTTAATTAATGTGCATGTGAATGTGGTTTTATTTTAGGTATTTTCTGACTTATTATATGATGAAATATACTTTTGATCTGACGTATGTACAAATGTCTATTTTTTAGAGTTGTGTGCCTTAACCGATGAATATGAAGGCACAATGGACCCCCACTTGTGTCAATCTTAAAGCCTATTTAATAAGAGCATTTAAGCTTGGAACAAACCTTTTTTTTTTGGCAAGTTTTTTTTAAGGAATCAAATAAATCACACTTTTGACTGGGAAATTATGTATTTTCACAAATTCTAACATTGCATAGATTCATAAACTTTTTTTTCTCATTAAAACAACTCCATATTTCAATTTCGACATTTTTTTAGAAAAAAAAATACCAGTCTTTGATATTCATTTGAAACAAAAAGACATCTTAAATTTCGACAATTAGAACTTGTAATTCCAATCATCGATCAAAAATCATGTTAGAATGATAAAAAATGCATTGAAAACTAAGAATTATTTGCTACGAGATTAACTTGCTCCCTCTTTGACATTCAAAGCTTTAATTGTGTGTATCAAGTTCTAGCGTGCATATGCACATCTTAGCAGTCTATGCTTGCACACCTCATTAGTTTGCATGCAACACTATAATGACTTGTGACTTGTGCGCATGTAACCTTAAGTATCCTGCATGCATTTAAGAATGTCAAGAGTCACCCACACACACATCTTTTGGCATTGTGCATGCCTACAACCATAAATGTCCACGATGGCATAAGACCATTATGGAAGTTAATTATTATTTGTCATTGATCCTTGGTGTGTATAAATATTTGTATATACATAAATCTCTTAGATCTCTTAGTTAGTCACATAGTGTATGAGATTCATCCCCATACACTATTTGTATTATTATGCATTTCTTTATTTTGATCATTATTATCTTCATAACTATTTTTTTCATATTTATAAATGATTTTATAATTCCCAAATCTCTTTGGCTTTGAGTTGTTTTTGTCCTACATACTTTAAAAACATGGTGCAAATCATTTTTTGAGAGGATTAAGTCCATAGAGTATTTAATACTCAAATCATTCATTATTGTTATCTTTCATGAGTATCTTTTATTAATGTTACAAGTTAATGATCAATTTCGCATAAATTTAAATAGCAAAATAATTACATAATTGAAGATATAAAATTTAAACTATAACCTTTAATAAAACAAGAACATAATATAGATGATTGAAGTAAAAAACTCAACATTTAATAATAATATTAATAGTATTAGGTTAAGATAATTTAATAATTTTTTTTTTTTGACAAAAACGGGTATGTTATGTATTAGAACTCAGCAATGAATCCGCTAAAACTACAAATCTGGTTTCAACCAACCGATACAAATTCTACTTCCTCCAAGCTTAGAAACCGATCCAGTTAAACCAGAATCAAACTAAGGGGGAAAATCAATGCTTAAGAGTTGATTTACATACAGTTCATTTCTACCAATAGCCATAGATTTATTAGCAGCAAGATCCGCCATAGCATTGAGCTTCAGAAGGATATGAAAAAAATCTATCTGCCTAAACGACTTAGAGATGGATTTGATTCTATTAATCGGTATGACTAATCTTACATTCTTACAGTGATTTTCCCCATTCAATGCTTGAATTATTAACCTGGAATCCCCAAAAACCATGACTTTGTCCACTCCTTTCTCCTTTAGTTGCTTGAGACCTTGCCATAGCCCATATGCCTCGGCCATATTGTTGGAATCTTGCCCTATATTCCAATAGTACTCTATATCAATTTTCCCATCGTGACAAATAACAACCTCGCCACCTCCCGCTCTCCCTGGATTCCCCTTGGAAACTTCATCAAAAAACAATTTAAAGATCTTCCTTTCTTTCAACCAATTCTCAAACTGAGACTTATCCAATCTAACTTCCCAATTTTCCAACTGTTTTTAGCCAAAATAGTTTCAGCATAGATATTAAGGCTTTGCAGCCAATTATTTTCATTATCAGTCAATTTAACTTTGTTTTTGGGAATCCTCAAGACACTAACAATCTCACCCATTAAGGCATTTGCTTTGATTGCTATCTTCCAAGCGGGCTGAGCTATGTCCTAGAAAATTCTCTGATTACGCTCATTCCAAATGCACCAGCAAATGACTTTTGGAATTTTCATCTAGCAGGCTCTTAACCCTTTTTTCTGATTCAGCTCACCATTATACATTTTATCCCAGTTGAAAAAACACATATGTATATTATCTGGCATTTGAATCCCATCCTCCCAACGATTCAACATTTCCTTCCAAACTAAGATGGCATATGGACAATCTAAGAAAAGATGGTGGATATTTTCACTTGCTTCAGAGCAAAGTGGGAAATGAAAAGGACCAACGAACCCTCGCTTCTCCAAATTCTCGCCGATGAGAATTTTGCCGTGCATCAACGTCCAGGCAAACAAGTCGATCTTTGGGAGCGATTTGCATCCCCAGATTAGTTTCCACATTGCAAGGTTACATGGTACGTTTGGAACAACAGCGTATTTCAGGCATCCCTCAGTCGTCGAGTAGTTGCCAGAGCAACTCCCCCCTCCACGTCGATCCCTTCTCTTTTGGCCACCGGAGTGATTCTTGACAGGTGAATTAGCAAGAGATTTTTATCATTAATAAGATCATCAGGGCAATCAATAAGAGGCCACCTGGTCCATCTATTTGGATTTTCGATTTCCCATGCTGATATGTCCCACGGAGTTTTAATTCCTAGCGTATCCAACCACTGATTAAGTCTTGGAAGAACTGGTGAAGACTTCCCAAGAATTACATCCTGCCAGATATTTATCATCTTATCATTGCCCGGGATCCAATGAAGCTCTTCCTTAAACTTGGGCAACACTTTCTTGCAAAGGGAGTAGATAGGGGAGACATGCTTATTCTCTTGTTCATTTTCAAGGCATTAGAGCCTTGGACCAAGAAAATATTTGCTCTTTATCACCTGACTACACCAGGATGGCTTGGAATCGATCATATTCCAGAGCAGCTTAGCTCCCATTGCTAGATTTTGGGTTTTCAAGTCTCTAATTTGCAGTCCTCCCTCCATCCTTAGCAACTTGATTTTCTTCCAACTAATCAACGCAAACTTTTTCCCCTCCTTACCAGAGGAATGATCTCACTAGGCCTTCGATCATTGCAATTATTTTGGGAGAGGCTAGCAAAAGGGATCATTGATATAGAAGATAGTTATTCAGAACAACTTTTATTAACACCACCTTCCCTGCCAGATTTAGCCAGGCTGCTCCCCAACCTAGAATTTTCTTTTTGATTTTATAAACAAGAGGATTCCAGGCAGAGCTTTTGGGCTTAGATTTGAAGATTGGAACCCCTAGATACTTAAAGGAGTCCCAGCTAGTCACTCCATCAATATCAAGGACACGGGAAATTCCTAACATTTCCCTTGGATCAGTATTCCATCTATAGATCTGACTCTTTCTGACGTTGATTTTACTTCCCGAGGCTTGACAATAACAATCCAATTCATTTTGAATCTTCGTGCTATAATCTAACTGGCACCTCCGAGCAAGATTTATAATCAGCAAATTGCACGTGATTGATATCTTCCGCACCCCTGGCCATCCTAATGCCTGAGAGTTCTTGGTCCTGCCTAGCTTGCTCTAGTTGAAAACTAAGCACCGAAGCTTGGATTGCATAAAGCAAGGGAGAGAGTGGGCATTCTTGCCACAGACCTCTCGAAGCTTGAAAGAAGGGTGCTGCCCTTCCATTGATAAGCGAGGCGATCCAGGGTTTGCTAATGCAGGCCTTGACCATTTGATGAAGTTTGGGTTGAAACCAAAACTCAACATTACTTGGTAGAGAAAGGAATGACTCACTCTATCAAAAGCATTTGCTAAGTCTATTTTCACCACCATTCCTTTTTCAGCATTCTTCAGGCTTTAGTGGATTGCCTCTTGAACTAAAATGATATTGTCCCAGATTTTCCTACCTTTAATGAAACCTCCTTGATTCTCAGGAATAAGATATGGTAGAATGTTTTTTAATCTTCTAGCCATAATTTTAGTGATAATTTTATATCCAATGTTGCATAAGGATATGGGCCGGAATCTGTCAAAGGAGTTAGCATCCTTCTCTTTGGGTATGAGAGCCAGAAAAGTTGAATTCGTGTTGCCTCCGATGTTATCATGTGATTTGCTAACCATTTTAAATAAACCATTTTTAATGATTCCCCAACAAGCTTTGATGAAGTTAACATTATGCCCATTGAGGCCAGGAGCCCTATCATCTTCCATGTCATCGACGACCTCCTTAATCTCCTCCATCATGACTTTTTGGGTCAATCTCTTATTATCATTACCTTTGACAGATCGTGGGACAAGTTCCATGATCTCGTCATCAGCGATGATGGGCTGAGCAAAGAAAAGATCGTTGAAATGCTTGGAAGCTTCTGCTTTTATGTCTTCAAAATTTTGAATTATAGTGTCTTGAGCATGGATCTCATGCACATGTTTGAAGTTTTTCCTAGCCTCGACCTGTTTGTGGAAGTATCCAGAATTCCAGTCACCATCTTTGAGCCATTTGCATCTAGCTTTTTGTCTCCACCATTCAGCTTCCTGCGTATAGGCGCCGTGGAGTTCATTTTGTAGCTTTAACTCGTTTTTTATGTCTTCCTGGTCAATACTTTTAGTTTCCATGTCAGCCTGATGAACCTCCAATGCTAACATAGCTTGGCATTTCTTTTGGTTTGGAGTGGCTATCAGTTTTTCCCAAGCCTTAAGAGCCTTCTTCAGTCTTCTTAAATTCTCTTCCCAAACAAAGAAGGGAGAGCCAGTGACCAAGGTTGACTAAGCATCAGCCACAATCCCTAGGAAATCCTTGTGGGTGGCCCACAGTTTGCTGAATCTAAAAGGAATCGGGCCTAGGTTCTTGTCATTCCTCATCTCAAGGAGAATTGGTTTATGATCAGAGCCCCTGAACGGTAAGATTTTAGATGTCGAATTCAGACCCAGCAGGAGGAAGATGTCCTAGACCAGGAATCGATCTAGTCTGGCTGCAATATGGTCGGGGCCGAGCCGCTTGTTATTCCAGGTGTATTTTCCTTTAGAAGGGATAACATCTGAGAGATCCCATGCCAATATGATCTCATCAACTAGTTCCCTTATGGGATCTCTGATCAGAGACCCCCCTCTTTTTTCATCTTGGCTTAGAGTGATATTAAGATCCCCAGCAAGGATAACGTTACCCTACAAATTACTCCTTTCATCACGAAGGAGATTCCAATAGATTTTTTTTTTCAGCATAGGAATTAGGAGCATATATATTGAAAATTCTTACCAATGTTTTAGATTCTTTTTGCATCAGCGTGGTGAGGATCCAGTTTCAACTGTACTTGATATCAACAGCTTCGAATTTTTGGTCATCCCAAAGGGTCCCAATGCCTCCAGAGGCTCCCCTTGAACTGATTACGACACTTCCTCTTTTCTTCCAGAATTTTGCACTAACCTAGAGAAATGTGTCTTCCTCCATCTTGGTCTCCCGGATAAGTAAGATGTCTAGTTGATATAAATATATTAAATCTTTCATAGCTTCTTCCTTGACTTTGCTGCCTAGACCCCTACAATCCCAAGAGAGGACCTTCATTACTTACTTTTGGAAGTCGGGGGCATCCCTTTCTGGGAATTCCCATGTTGGCGGGTGTTTCTAGTATTTTTCAGCAACTTTTCCAGGGTTAACTGGGAGCCTTGCAGTTTATCCTTATAAGTGGCTTGCTCCTTCACTTCTTTTTTTGATTTCCTTCCTTTGGTTTTTTTCTTTCTTGGGGTAGTCATTTCAATTTCCCCTTCTTCCCCTTCTTCCTCTTCTTCTTCTTTTGAATCGAATTCCTCCTCTGACTTTCCCAGGCTTTCTCCTTCTTTTATCAACTCTGCTCCTGCATCATGGTCTTTCTCAGGTTGATTTGATAGGGTTGTTTCTGGGTCCTTGCTCTCTTCATTGCTAGATTCTCTTCTGTGTCATTGGATTCATCCCTCATCTCATTGGTTTTTTGCGTTTCTTGACTTCCTTCCAACGAGATTACTCTTGGTTCTTTATTCCCCTCCCCTTTCCTTTGTGCTTCTTTGGGTTTGGTTTTAGTCTTAGTTATTTTCACCGTATGCCATCCTTCCTCCTTGTCTTACTGGATCTCGGGCTTTTGAGGACAGTTACAGATGAAGTGCCCGTATTCATGGCATCCTCTGCATTTGAAAGGTAGTTGTTCATAGTCAAGTTTTTGGAAATGGAACCAATTCCCCATTGTTAATTTTATGGCTTTCGATAACCTAGCTTCAAGACCAATCTCCACACAGAAGCGGGCACATCATATTGGTCCTTTGGACTTGCCATGTCGATGTATTTCCCCAGGACGTTCCCTATTGCATGGAGGGATTTTGGATTCCAGCAGTGCATAGGTAGATCAAGAAGTCTAACCCAAACTGGAACTGCTTTGGGGGTGTCAAACTCGGGATCGAAGTTCGGAGTCCATCCGTTTAGGTAGAGGCCTTGCAGCCCCATGAAGTAGGGCCCATTTTTGAATATTAGGTCTTTGTCTTCCTTGGATTCGAAATCAAACAGGAAGTATCCACGACCAACTGAGTATGAGGCTACATTTTTCGAGATTAAGGGTCTCCAATTCCTTTGTACCCAGCTTTCAGTAGTTTTTGGCGAGGGCCAGAGCCCGATGAATTTCCCTATCAAAGCCCAGTCTGCCAGTGAGAGGGCAACCCGAATAATTTCCTCTGGCAGAAGGGTGACTTTCGGCACATCTTTGATTCTTTTGACAAATTTCGGTGGGTCTCCCTTAGCAGATCTCTTGCTTTGAGATGAGATTAGCTTGTCGAAGGCATCCGAGCGCAAATCAGGCGACGGATCTCCGCCCACCTTGGCCACCATAGAATCATCTATGCCCCACCAGCACTAAGCCTCGGAGCCATGTCCTAGGAATCACCGAGTCCTGAGAAACCACGATGGCCACGCCAGAGGAAGGGTAGCTGGCAATTAGATCTAACCCACAACTAGCTGTTGAAGCTTGTCAGATCCCAGACAGAGCTCTGACAACTCATGTTGAAGCTACGATCTGAATCAAATCGCATGCAACTCACCTCACAGCCAACCAGACCAATACGACCGCCTCAGTGTTGGGCAGAGTTCCTCGCAACTCCAAGATAATTTAATAATTATTATTAAAACATTTTTAATTTATAATAAAATAATATAAATTTTAATAAGCATTGATTAATATATAATAAATAATTAAATAACATACATTAAAAACCAATATATAGCAACTTAAATAAAGCTTTTTATAAATAAAATTTTACAACTAAGAAAATAATACACTAATATTAAAGAATAGTAAGAAATAAATAATAATTAATGGATTAATATCTAATAATTATTAAAACAATAAACATTAAAACTAATTATCATTAAATCAACAAACCCTAGTGTTGATTAGTTGTGATTGTTCTATATCTATATTTATATGAATTGGAGATTTGAAGATTTTCTCATGCATAGATAATGCTTTGATGATGAGCCAAGAATGAGACACTAAACCATTTAACCTTTGTTGTGAATTCTTAGCCGAAACCAAATTTAAACTAACAAACAAAATTGTATCACATCAATAATCACCTTTAATACTTGCATTCCTACCTTTAACAACCAAAACTTTCTTAAAATAATCAAATAATATTAAAAGTTAATGATCAATTTCTCCTAAATTTAAATAATAAAATGATTACATAATCAAAATGTAAAATTTAAACTTTGTAACAAAACAATATCACATTAATCATTACTTTTAATACTTGTATTTTTAAGTTTAACAAATAAAACTTTCTTAAAATAATTAAATTAATGTCATTTAGCAACCAAAACTTTCCTAAAATAATTAAATTAAATATCATTTATTAATGTTACAAATTAATAATCACTTTCTTAATGATCACTTTCTCATAAATTTACAAATGTGAAATTTAAACAAATTAACAAAATTGTATCAGATCCCTATCACTTTCAATATTTATATCCTTTCTTAAAACAATTAAACAGGTATGAATATGGTTCAGAAGTACTAGATTTTTTCTCCATGTCACGACACGCACCAGATATACTATAATCTTATGGAAATGACGTCCACTAACATTAAGTTTTGGTGTCTTGGAAGATGACAACAAAGAATACAAAACAAAGTTGATGTCGCTACTAACAAACAATTGTTATAATGGGGTATAAGAATGTACGTGTGGTATTCAACATTTCCTAACCATATGTTTCCAACAAAAATGTGCTTATGGTGTGAAGCATAATATAGCAGTTTGGCAATGGACCCCATAAAGGATATTAAGGTGTCATTTTTAAATTATATTAAAGTGTTTTTTATTAATTCTTAAATGAATAAAATATAAATCTCGAGACAATAACTTTTTACTAACAAAAGTGAATTCTCTATACATTTATAGTTTTACCTTATTATGTCTCCGACAAGGGGATGTACATGAATCGGTCAGGCTGATTATTTGGACTAATTTGTAGCAACTTTAATAAAAACATATAATTTTTGCTATAGTTTGTATCAATTTTTTTTGGGGAATTATTTAAATCTTGATTTATCTTACTTCTTATTGGTTTATATAGGTGACGTAGGCTTGGGACTTTGTGCCCCAAGACCTGATGGCGAGCTTGCGTAAGCAGCGTGTAGCAATTTGCTCGACAGTTTCTTGGTAGCAAGGTAATAATGGTGGCAGGACACATATTAATTTGTTACAGTGCATTACATAAATATATTGTGATACCAATGAGGCTTATATTTAATTTAAAATAATATAATGCCCCTTGGTTCTGAGATGCATCACCTCAATTGGCAACGATGGGCCTCCCAAGGCTGCTTGTAGGCTGTGATCTTTTCTAAAAAATCCACCCTCTGCTGCGTAGGGTTTTTGCACACATATTGTCCCATGACTCAAGGCAGGGGAGATTTAATGCATCTGCAGTTGAACTGACCTTCACTGTAATGTGTTTTTATTGTGTGTTGAATTCAAGAGGTTGGATATAAATCATTACAATTCATTAAATATCTACTAATGCCTTGGAAACATTGCGTACACGGCGGGTTGAAGGAGTGTGGTCGACGCGTATGAAATCAATTTCATGAGATTTACCTTGTTTATAAAAGCATTTGAATTGTTTCATGTTGTTACCGGCTGTTATCGACATTGAGCAAAAACAAATTTCTGTAATTTTAACTTTGATTCATTCATAAATACTTTGATTCAACCATTTTATTAATTTTTTGTGTGAAAACAAATTAATTCCAACCCTGATCGGCATTACTTCCTTGGCATTTATTACTCTGACATCTTGCATGTGATTTCACTGTCTTCATCTTGACCTTCCACTGTCATATATACTGTGCGCAATATTTTGCATTTAAACTTTGAATCGGTTACCAGCATTGTTAAAAAGGTCCTTTCCTTAAAACTATTTCGAGCAATGACAGTCAAGATTAATGCTATAGCGTATGCATATATGTCTGAAGACTGCGTTGAGATTTTTTGCATTATTTTCCAGGTTTATTTGGTCTTTTCTTATTTAGTGAGCTCTCAAGGAACACAACATTGTCTTTACTTTGGAGAGTGGATCATTTATTTAACGGAACAGTACACGCAGCAAAGTGTCCGCCAGGTGTTGTTCAGTTTCTTCTTACCAATCCAGTCACATTTAAAAAATCTATGAAAATCTAAAAGGTGCAGGTGTTTTAAAAGATTTCTGATATTGCTTTACACCCAAAAAAATTATTCTCCATTTTAGCTGTTCTATCCACCATCTATCCATCTATTACCATATCTTTTTGGTAGATTCCAAAAATAATGGTTTCTGGCAGATGAAACCGCGTGAAATCCCGTGGGAACATGTGCAAAATGAAACATCTTTTCGATAAAACTTGATTGCATGTACAACAAATGAGCACGATCTATGATCTATTTAATTACTAATAATAATATAATGGTTGGAGACTATGTGGAGAACGACAAATCTAGCGGCGGGTAGTTGTAGAGAAAGACGTGTTGGATTATGAATTAAAACTGGTTGTTAGAGCTCAATATTAAATTGCGCCCTAATATAATGAATATACCGTACTTAATTAACCTATCAAGATTATCCCTTGTGTCAAGTCTAACCAGTCTGGTATAATTTAGTTGCTATTGAATGCATTTTCATATAAACTCGTTTCATAATAAATGTTGCATGGATTGGAGTATCCATCCAGATCCTTCTATCTTGGTTAAGCTTTTGGCTTTACGGGGTTTTTTAATTATTATAGCCTATCTAAATTCATTTCCACCTGGATTTGCATATTGCTCTGCTTTGTTGTTATTATCTGTTTGGAGGTGTTATTTGCAGTCAGGATTTGCATATTGCTCTGCTATGTTGTTGTTACTATATGTTTGGAGGTGTTATTTGTAGTCAGCAGTGAACATAAGTGGCATGTTCAGAGTTTTTTTTTTCACAAGTAGTGAGCAGAAGTGGCATTGACGTCCAGCCTTGGCAGTTTTCATTATCGTTTGGTTGTTTGTTCAGAGTTTTATATAAAAAGGTATGTAAATTGTTTCATATATTTCTTAATTTTAATTCTTTTAACAGTTTTTCGAAATTCTTTCTTGCTTGATGAGAAGGCACTCCATGTTTCTAAAAATATATTCCTTAACATTCTTAGAAAGGGAGCTAAAAACTAAGTAGTCTTCAGTTCTTAGATTTTCTAGGTTTTCAATTTTTTTCTTGTATTTGTTTCACACAGACATAGTTCAATTTCTTGTGAATGACTCAACATAATTCCATATATAGTTCCATATTTTTACCACCGAAGAAAATTGTTCAGCACAATGATCCGTATGATACTTGCTTTATTCTAAATCTTCGACCAAAAGATTAATAATTTTAGGGGATAGAAAAGGAATGTAGAAATTTTCATTTTAAGCAGAAGAATAACATTAGTCTATGCTTAAATTAACTGCATGTGAATACACGGCTTGTTTCGTCAAAATTAACTAAACAAATAAATCTCAGAGAAAAATGAAATTGACATATTACAATTAAAGGTGGCCTAAAGGGTGAAGGGCAGTAACCTGCAAGGTGGCATTCTTTCTAAACAATGGCATTCTTTATAAATAGATCATTTGCTTGTGTGTCGAATGAGGCATTTAGATCATAAAAGTCACTGGAATGGGGGCATTTCAGTGCCCATTATCCCATGGTATTTTGATAGGGTGAAACAGGTAGATTGATGTTCAACCATGCCCAAACAAGATACTCTCTTGAAATAGGGATTTAAGTTGAAAAATTCTTGGTTTGATGGTAGCGTAGGAGTTTTTAATATCCCTCCAAAGGTTCAAATCAACTGACACATTTCACTCTACATGGGTTGTCTTGATCATGCCAGCATGACACTTCTCATGGTTGAGGCCAGGTGTATGTCGTGAGTGACTTTGGCTTTAGCTGGAGGATATTTTTAGGGCTAGCCATATTCCATTATAATATTTCCAGATTGAAAAAGGCACAACTGCGACACAGTATAATAGAAAGCTTCATACAAACACCAAATAGAGATTTAAATTTCACAATAGCATTCAGTTTCATTCAATTAAAAAACAAATCATGTATATCAATCTCAACGGACTCTACACAATGTCGTGTGCCAACCAGAAACGTAATAGTATAAGAAAACTTGGTCAAACTGTAGATGGAATTGAAACAATAGTGCCAGCTACAATAAATGTTGGCTTTGAGTGAGTGAGCATTTTGCTTGCCACCAATCTTCTTCGCCTCTTGGAGTGAGCACCACGATTCTCCTTTCTCTTCTCATATGCAACATCAGGTTCATATGGCATTGTATTGATAAACCTTGGTGCAACCATCTTTATTTGAATCACGTATCCTTACTTAAAAAATTCCATAGCTGAGCAATTGATCCCATCCTTGGAAATCTCCATTACCATCCAACCAATCACTTAGCAATCTTGACACATAATCTCTTACCTACCACGCATAAAGACATTTGGATGAACGACGACGGTCCTTTTGACACCTGAAAACTTACCTCGTGTACTTATCATTTGTTGCGTGCTCGTATAATTTGATATTATCGGGAATTGGCATGCTGCATACAATAGAAAAATATCTTATCAACTTTGATATACTTGGGCACCCAAAGTATATTTGATGCATTGTGCACAGAATGGTCTCGTGGGCACCATTCGACGGCCTTTGAAATTTGGTGATTAAAGTGATATTTCGTAATACAATGTTAACGACTAAGAGTGTGGGCTCAATAACCAGATCCCAAAATTTTGAAAAACAAAACAATAGCCAAATCCCAAAATTTTGAAAGACAAAACAACAAAAAAGTAAAGACGATGGCTCTTGGTTTCGATTGTTTTCATTGGTATTAGTTCGGTTATAACTTAGACCTAGGAATGAAGATTTCAGGCAGTAGAGTTTCATATATGATAGGCTTTCTAAATTTAATTGGGGCAAACCATCTGTGTTAATTTATTTTTGTGAAAATATAAATATGAAATAAATAAAATTTAATAAAGTTTTTTAAATATTATAATTTTAAAATTTTTAATATATTAATATTTTATCTTGATTTAATAGATTGTAAAAACATATACATTTAAAAAATATATACCAACATGTTAGAAAACTTAATATTTGATTTTAATATATATATATATATATATATGATTTTTTAATAATTAAAAGTCTAAACTTAAACCTAGGTAAAGAGAGTGAAATTTACAACTTTCTATCATACTATTAGCTTAATAGTTAGAGTGTATTAAATGAGGAGATATAAATATGACATGTGGAATATTGCATCTTTGACACATTTTGTAGGTTACCATCTCATATCATCACTTTCCGTTGAAAACAATTAGACTTTTGGTTAAAGGAAACAATTATAGCCTTCAATGCTTATAGGTATGTTTAGTAGCACACACATTTGAACTGTTCATACTGAAAATCTTTTATATAATTTATATTTACAGTTTATATAGTTATCTTATATAATTCTCTTTTCCCCCCAAAGTGTAACTACTCCATAGGCTTATACATTGTAACTACTACATAGGCTTATATAATTCTCTTTTTCACCATCTTTTGCTCTTAATGTTTTAGTGACTTTGATACTTTGAAAAAGAATAGTTAGGATAATGAAACATTGTAGGAAAAACATAGTTGACTTAGAAAAAAAATGAAAAATGAAAACAGATATCCCAAACTCAATCATCAATATCAATAGTGTACTCGAAATCCATGGTTTATTTCACTTGCAAAACTTTGCATACTTAACAGGAGATTGTCTATTCAATGCATTGCAAGTGCTACTTGATTTTAGATACACATCAATATAAATTAGAGAAGGTACAATAGAATACTTTAGGGCTTGTTTGCAAAAACAAGATAAAGAAGCAATAATGCCTTATCAAATTGAGCTAAATAGTTTTTCATAAATGGAAATGCATAGTGTCAATGACGCATAAGTCTACTTAGACAAAATGTCTAGATTGGCATCAATGGACATAGCGCCAGAGCATAGAGGGCTATGGGGATACATCTTTTGCATACATTGGGCATCAAATTGGTTAAAAATACCAATAAGAATTTGGTCAAAGAGCCAAGGAAAATGCTACTTGCATTTCAACTTAAACTTGTCTGAAGACACATTTGACATATTATTTCATGATGAAAATGCACTTGCTGGATATTTTGAGCCATTTCTACGTAATGGCTCTTCTAACCTTGAAGAAAACCAAGTTAATGAAGTTCATATGTCTGAAGATGTAGATGGTGAGAGTTGTTTTCAGACACTTTGTCAATTGCATAATAATGAATATGATGTTTTTCGTTTGCGACATATAGTGGCACAAACATTTTGCAATGCGATCATGCAAAATGACTCTTTTGTAATTAGATGCATTCATGAATATATTGGAAATGATGTAATAAAAAAAGTTCCAAAAATAGTAAATTGGCAAGGTTACATTATACAATTAGCATTACCATATAAAGAAGGCAATATTGAGGGTGGATTGTTTGTTTATCAATGGCTACCAAGAACATTGATAATTGAAATCCACATATGGTCTTTCGATACGGGAAAGATAACAACTTCAATACCTTTTTCTATAAAAGGAGAAAATGTATTTGATATACTTGATATTAGAACAAATAAAATAGTGAGTAAACCATTGAAAAATGTACAAATGTCTACCAACAAAAATGAAAAATTATCATTAACAAATGGAAGTAAAAAAAGTATACCACCACGTAATTTGAAATGTCTTATTAGAGACAAGGCAATGCCTCAACAAACATACAAAACAATTAATGAAGGTATTTCTAGCTATAGAAGGATGTTAGATAACTCAAACAACAAAAGAAGAAAAGTAGAATACAACATTCCTCAACGAGCACTGACTACAAGAACCAATGAAAAAGAAAAAATATATTACTATCTCATGTCATCGATTGAAACAAATACTACGTGCTAAAAGCAATATTAATAAAAAACATGCTACTAGGTAAATGTGTTTATCGCACAAAAAAAGACCAAAACAAATTTATATGAAACAAATCCAAGACACACCAAGCAAGAAATGCACAATATGTGCACAATTGCAATTTGAAAAGAACATGAGAAATATTAGCCAAGACTTGGAACAAGTCTATTTACAATTGTCAAGTTTCTTGTAAAAGGGCACTTGAAAATGGGAAATTTCCACAATTCGCAACACCTGAACATATAAGAAGTAACAAACCATTGCCACTTGTGGGAATGCTTTCAGAACTTGAAGAAAATACTTGTGTCACTACGAATTGCCTTTGCACAAATAAGACAATGGGGCCATAAAAGATCGCAGATGGGCTTGACAAGGTCAATAATCAATGTTCATGTTCACATGGACATTGTTCAGAAAGCATTGCCACAGTCCATTGAAGACACAATGACAATTGCAATTGCATTGAAAAGGCGATTGGAATATAAGAATGCATATCAAACAGGAAAAATACGTGTACACATTGTCATGAATGCATTGAAACAATTATGTTCTATGAATCTATATAAAGCTGAAAACATTCGTATAAATAGGGAATGGGATCATATTCTTCAAACATACAACAATAATAACATATAAATTTGAAACAATGATAGTGACGGTGAAACAAATTATAGTGAGATAGAGAGAGAAATGACCACAGAAACCTTAGTACATGGATTTGTAGAGTCACGACGCATCCATGATTTGCAAGAAAAACTTATTGAACTTGCACTAGATGAAGGACAACGACCTCTTGGAATTTTCACGGACAAATATGCAGAGGAAATGAGTTTCCCAACATTGTTCTTTGTAAATCCGCATAATGATGACATTACAAAAATATTTAGCTACCATAAAATAGTACAGCAAGAATTGTTGAACTTTAGTGGTGATTTTTCATACCACATAACAAATTTGTTATTCAAAACCATGCCGATAATAATTGAACAAGTCCTTTCAAGCATATGGATACGAATTAGAAAAGGGAAATTAAGAGGCATGAAATTATTAGCCAAAGATGTTTTTTTAACAGAAACAGAAAGGGGGATTATATTAACAGGCTGTGCACAGCCATTCATTACAACAAAAGAAGGAAATATAATGTCGGCAGGTCAAAATTGCTGCTCATCTGGCTTGTCCTGAAAGTTTCCCATAAGGCAGAGCATATGATCATTCCAAAATTACAAAAGATGCGGGTAGTATATACCCTCACAAACTGGCTACAAAGCAAAATGCAAAGAAACATAACCCAAACAAAATTGAAACAGAATAAACAAGAGACATAATTCAATTGCCTCTCAGAGTCCTGGGCTGCAGAACTGACTCTTCTTCCATGGGTTGTTCAGTTGTTTCATTTACTCCATTAACCCTGCTCTCCTTGTTCATAGAGATGAGCTTCTCGAGGTCTTCCTCTATTCGTTCCACTCTGCCCAGCAGCTCGTGCAGGTTTCTCTCGAGATCTTCTATTCGGGCGCCATTATTACTGACCTCAAGCGATGTGTGACTCACAGTTTCACTCATACTTTTAACTTCCTTGGCCATTTCTTTGTTGTCCATTACCCCTATAGCAGTCATCTCGTACAGCCTGCGCAGATTCTTTTTTATGTCCAGCAGTCCAACATTATCACCAAAGTGAGCCATTCCTCCAGAACCAGGCATTATTGCTATTCGAGAGAATTGAATGTGCAGAGGGAAAACAGAAATGTCCTGGTTCTCACCCCAGCGCACTGAGTAAACACTCCAGAGGTCGGCAATTTCTTGTTGCAGGGCAGAAACACTAAGATTGTCAGAGCAAGACAATGTTCCCAGAGCGTTGTTCTTCCAGCCAGAGCAGAGGTATCCCAAGACCTTATCCTGTCTGTCTGCTCGAGAAGGAGATGAATCACCGTGGCTATCGATGCCCCAAGCTGCTGAGGGATAACTACAATGGCATGAGGAGAAGGCAGACAGCGCAAGGCGCTCCTTTACAAAGGCACGAATGAGGGGGAGACCATGCCAAGGGATTCCCAGCAGTCTCCCACCCCCTACACCAGCTACCACATTCAGCAAGAAATTCACAGAGCCGGGAGAGCCGTGACCAAAATCCAGAACATTACAATGGAGCGAGTTGAAGCAAGGAGGCGGCATAGAGATAGGGATGAAGGGCCACCGATCGTGCGAGAAGGAATGGCAATAAATTGAAGGCCTGAAGTGTTTTAATTCAGCTGCTGCCGAGGAGGGAGGAACAAGCCACGCGGCCTTCGAAGGAGGGCTAACAGTACATGTCATTGAATGCAGGGAGCCACCGAGAGGAGGGGGGTGGTGAGGGCCAACTGGAGGGAGGGTGAAGTGAGAGGAAAGGCGGTCGAAGGAGGGGAAAAGGAGAAGGAAAAGGGGGGGGAGGAGAAAGAAGCAAGGGAGAGGGGAGAAGATGAGAAGGGGAAAAGGATAAAGGCCTAAAATATACCTAATGTGTTCTCCGAGAGATAAGGGCTTCACTTTAGAAAATTGCATGATGAGAGTGCGAGAAAGAATACTAAAGCTTCTCGTCATGGAATGTATTTGAGGTAGGAAGGCTCTCCATCCTGGCTGAAGTGGCCTTGAGGGAGACTGGCTCCGACGTTAGCCATGATATCTGCTTCCTTATTATTATGACGAAGAATGTGAAAAACCTCGAAAGAATGAGGCAGAAGAAGCTTAGCTTTTTATATAATCGACGGCATTTAATATCTCCTGAGGGATACCCATTGATCATTTTATAGATGACATGCCTTGAGTCTCCAAATATCAGGACCTTCCGGAGATTTTTGTCTCGAATGAGATGGAGACCCTGGAGTAGAGCCATCCATTCAGCTTCATTGTTGGTTCTAGAGCCAAGACCCTAGGCGAATCTTTGTTCCATTTGTCCTCCGGGATCCACCAAGATCCCACCCGCGCCTGCCACCCCTTATTAGCCAAAGATGTTAAGTACAAGCCAAACTTGGAATACATACTCAAGAGTGACATTGGATACATAGATTTCAAGCACATACGTATTTCTCCTGATTACCTACATCAAATCAAGAAAAATATATTTGCGATGATACGTCAATTAGGGCCTCCAACTTGTTTTATTACATTTACAAGTGCAGAGCGTCGATGGAGTCAATTAGTAACTACATTGAGTAAATTGTATAATAATAGGAAAAATAGAAAAGACATTGAGACAATAGAAGAATGTGATATTGATTATCTTGTAAGAAAATGCCCGGTGAGTTGTACTCTCTACTATAGACATAGGATAAATGCTATAAAATGATTGATATGTTAAGACGAAATTTTTTTTGGGAAAATATTGGATTATTATTTTGTAACAGAATTTCAAAATAGAGGAAGTGAGCATGACCATGGATTGTTATGGATACAAGATGCTCCAATATATGGAAAAAATAATAACTTGGAAATTGAAAACTTTGTAGACAAATATATAACCTGTGACACAGACTTTCTTGATTCAAATCTTGCTAAAGTCCACGAACATCACCATACCAAAAGTTGTAAAAAGAGAAAGAATTTTCATGGTAGATATAACTTTCCAATGCCTCTAATGAAAAGGACAAGAGTTCTTGAACCAATTAATACAACATACGAAAAATTAATTGAGAAAGCAAGGTTATTGTATACATGGCTAGAACAAAAATGATATGAAAAGTCAACTACTTTTGAAGTTATTTTAGATGAATTGGACTTGACAGAAAGTGATTACATAAAAGCAATACAATCTACGCCAAAGCAACCAATGACCTTCTTGAAATGAAAAACTTCACACGCATGAATAATAGCTTTGCAATGAACATGCCACATTTATGGGATGCAAATACAGATGCTCAATATGTGCTCAATGCATATGTTGCATCATCATATTGTAGTTCATACATGACCAAAGTTGACAAATCAATGACACACACATTTAAAAGGATTCACAAAGAACATGAAAGAAAAAAAATTGATGCTATTCAAATGATACTTACATTAGGAAATACATTACTTAATATTCAACAAATGTCAGCTCAACAAGTGGTACATATAGCACTTTCTCTACCATTAAACCATAGTTCACGACAATGTATTTTTATAAACACGACGCCAATAGATGAACGCACATGTGTCCTTAAGCCATTGTTTTTATTAAAACACGAAGTTGACAATTCTGAAAATGTAATGTGCCATTCTATCATTAACTATTACATTGATCGTCCACATGCTATTAAGCATATATTCCTTCCCGAATTTGTGTCAAAGTACAAGAAAAATGGTACTCACATATCGAAAAGGAAAAAACCAAATGTAATATGATTTTTTATATATAATAAACACATTGACTATGAAAATTATTGCAGAGAGAAACTGTTGCTATATGTTCCTTTTGAAAACAATGAAAATGTATTAAAACATAATTTTCCAACATGGAAAGATGCATATGTTCTCCACGAGGATACAATTAGAAAGAATGAAGCTATAATTACGTACAATATCAACCCAATGTGGGGTTATTTAGAGAATATCGGTCAAGAACTTGAAGATAGTACTGCAAAAATTTCTAGTATAGTGACAAAATAACAAAAAACGAAACATTGTCGTGAGGAATATGATTTGGAAACTGATTTACAATGCTCGCAACATTATGCTCAACAAAAAAAGATTAATCTTGGATTTCAAGTGATTGAACATCCATTCTTGCTTGAAAACATGGAATACTACAAAATTAGAAGAATTATCAATAGAGAACAACAAGCAATTGTAAAAGAAATTGCCATGAAAAAAAAATGGACATAAACAAGCCATTATATTTGTTCCTGACTGGCGGAGAAGGCACTAGAAAAAACATTTACAACAAAAGCAATATTTCAAGTGCTTATATGAATTTATGATGCATACTTTATTGTTTACCCCTTGAAACCAAAAGGGTTAATATTGGCCTTTACAGGTAAAGCCACATACAATGCAGGTGGAACAACAATCCACTATGCACTGCTAATTCCTTTCAACAAATATAGTTTCCTTCCACTTAGCAATGAAATGTTAGATACCTTAGGGAAACTCTATCAAGAATTAAGAGTAGTTCTCATTGACGAAGCCTCTTTGATTGGAAGTTGCTTCTTATATTGCATTGACGATCGATTAAGGAACATAAAACATGCTCAAACAAAATATTTTGGAAACATTGACATGATCTTTTGTGGTGATCTCTATCAAGCACAACCTATACAAGATTCTCTGATTTTTTAACAACCTACAATGAACAAACAAGTAATAACATATGACTTTCGGAAAAAAAATGTAAAATGCTATGAACTGCACACTACAATGCGTCAAACAAATGAAAATTTTATCTCCACTTTGAATAGGATACAAACAAATAATCGAATAGAAGATGATTTGGCATATATTAATAGAAATTGTCTTTGACTAGCACCCAATGACTCGACCTTTCCTTATCTTTTTAACAAAAATAAAGATGTTGCAATACATAACAAGAAAATGTTATCTATTTTTCCTGGTGATGAAATTGTCATCAATGCAATTCATTGATGAGGAAGAGGACAACCATGCCAATGATCCCTCCCATCCGCATATAGCTTCATTTCCTTCACAAACCATTATAAAGTTAAATATGCTAGCTGAAATCTATGCTGGAAACTATGATTCCCAAGATGGTCTTGTTAATGGTGCAGATGGAACCTCAAAGTCTACACAAAGACAAGTGAAGTAGATGTGATATGGATCAAGTTCTATGATCCAAAAATTGGTCATCAACAAGCAAAAAAAATGGCTTCTTTATATCGCTGCCATATTTCCGAAGATTGGATTCCTATATTGAGAATAGCAAGGCCAATATCAATAATAGAGAAAACAAGACATTTGAAGATTCGAAAAAAATTTCCTATCCAGCTAGCATGTGCACGTACAATACATAGATCACAAGGCCTAACACTAGATAATGTTTCATTCGATCCTTCTAGAATATGAAAACATGGATTGGTCTATACAGCTTTGTTGTGTGTAAGAAACATAAAATCATTGTATTTGTTAAATGCTCTTACAAAAGATAATTTCAGAGTGAAAGAAAAGATTGCTTCTGAAATGGAACGTTTGCAAAATGATGCAAAATGGGAATTAGGATAGTATTCTCAATCCATAAACCTAGATTCATCTATTTCAATTCTTTCTATAAACAAACACAACTTACAAGCACATATTGATGATGTACTAAATGAATATGATTTAATGCAATCTGACATTTTGTGCTTTCAAGAAACATACTTGAAAATTTCCATGTTGAACGAGAAATTTATAAGTTTCAATTGCATAACAAATTTCAGTAAACATGGGGTAATGACAGGTTACAAAATGAAATTTTCTTCAAAACTCAACATATTTAACAAAGACATGTGACATATTTATGCCAACCTGGCTTGAGCCTTAAGACTTTATAGCATGTTATGTTATTGGATTTTTCATGAAATAGGGGGAATAAACTTTGTTCACAATATAGCTTCTTAGTATTTTCATTGAAAGTGTCATAAGTCAATATTTGGTATCCTTAATTTATTATGTAATCTTTAATTTAAGATTTATTCTCTC
>LPNX010878592.1:543962-678630 GCA_001517045.1 Pseudotsuga menziesii | reverse complement strand
AATTATTTTATTTTATTTTATTCATGTTTAATTACATTGTCAAAAGCTGCATACAAATAGCTCCGTCGGGGACATTGCCACCACATGGCTCTTGTATACAAATATGAAAGGTGCATGGTGTATGGGTAGTTGGGAGGAATGAATGTTATCCTCCCCACCCAGGTTCAATTCTTATAAGTGATATGTATGTTCTTGTTGAGCCACTATGAATATATGAATTATGAATGAATGTAATCTCGATTCTCGGGTTGATATGACATTATGATAGGTGGATTAGCCCTATGGTGAACCACCTCTTATCCATGTTAAAAAAAAGGTACACGTTGTATGCAATAGTTATTGAGATTGCGAATTTTTTTTTAATTATTTTAGTGCAATGGGATTGTGATTTTTTTTTAAATTTAAAAACTAATTTATGAAGAAAAAAAAACTTATTATACTTGTCAATAGGAATGTATCTTGTGATGAGTTTTATATTGATTGGTTATTAGTTTATAATACAGATCGTCTTTATCTTGGATGTCGTAGGTCTCAAAGTGCACAAGAGACAACTACCCATGCAAAAGCAAGAGAATTCACCATAAAAAGTGTGCCTCCTCCTTAGGCAAAATGGTTAGGAATTATATTAATTTAAAAAGGTTTCATACATTGTGCTCTGAACATGGAGTCTGAACTTCAACCCCTAGTCTCAATCTTAGGTGGTCTCTACTTAGGAATACATACATACATCAACACCAATATTCTTCTCTTCTTTAGACTTCTTTCACCACCTCTTCTCTATCTAGAATCTTTGCTAGCTTCTCGTGTCACCTTTTTCTTAGTTATTATTCATTAATAATTAGTCATTTCATATGGATGAATTAAATTGCCAACTCATGCGATGATCTTTGATCTCCAACCGAAATTTGATTAAATTGTATGACTCACTGGCCATTTAAATTCTCTAATAATTCCTATACAATTTGTAATAAATTACATTTACTGATTGGTTCAACCCTCGACTTCCCTTTGTTTAGCGACTTTGCTGCTTTATCGGGCTCTCTCGTCCATCGGTCTTCACCTCTGATACCTTTCAAGTATTCTCCACTGGTGCCTCTCTGACATAAACACCCAATCCCAGATCAAATTCACCTTTATGATGATCAACTCCTTTTACGAGTCTTCCAATACACTATCAAGCTTCGGTCTTTTGACTCTTTGGATTCATCCGTTCACATGTGCACCTGTTTCATTCATTTCAATGTCCTTGTCTTGATGCTCCAACATCAGTTCTCCTCGAGTAAAAAGAAAAGGTGAACCCATGCTCACTAAGTTCTTAAGGGATCTGATGCATTCTAACTCCGCTTTTGACACCCAAGTGGCGTCTTTGATTCCTCTATTCCTTCATCGGACTAAGAAATACTTAGTATTTTGACTTGTCGTACACTTGATTATCCTTTCATCCAATATCTAAATGACTTCATCTTTTGGATACTCCGGTATTTAATCCTACCAATCAACAACAAGATTGTGATTTGCTTCCAGAATGCCTTCTTGGTATTCATACAAATCCACCACGTTAAACGTGGGTGAAATATCCACCTTTGTAGGCATTTCTAACACATGCATTATCAAAAAAATCTTGAGGACTCAAAAAGGTCCTAACTTCTTCATTTTCAATTTGGTATGCGTTCCTTGAGGGAACCTCTCCGTTCACAAATGTGCCAACATCAAGTCCCCCTCTTTACACAATTCCACTATTTTCTTTAAATCGACTCTCTGCTTGTATTGTTGATTACTCCTCTACAATTGCATCTGAACTTGTTCATGCAACTCTTTCATATGTTGAGCGATCGATTTTGCATATGCGATCTTCTGAACCTTCTCTAGCAATGCTAACCAGATCAACTACTCCTCCAGGGATATTCCATTAACAACTTGGGATGGACTCTTTCCCATTAATTGGTTCACAAAATTGTTATATGTGAATTCAACCTATGCCAATATATTCTCCCATTGTCCTAACATCTCTGCAACCAAACATTGAAGTAGGTTTCCCAGGCTCTAGTTAACCACTTTAGTATGGCCCTTAGTCTGCAGATGGTATGTTGAACTGAACGGCAATCTCGTATCCAACTTTTTCCATGGTGTCCTCCAAAAATGCCCAATGAATTTATCCTCCCTGTCAGAAGTAATACTTCTCGGCAATCCATGCAATCTATCTATTTCTGTAAAGAACAAAACATCTATGTTGGTCACGTCATTAGTCTTACATGGAATAAAATATGCCATCTTAAAAACATGTCAACAACTACAAAAAATGAATCATTACCTCGTTGAGTTCTCAACAAACCCAATACAAAATCCATGTCGATATCCTCCCAAGATACTTCAGGTACATGTAATGGAGTATACAATCTTGTATCTTGGCTTCTTCCCTTTACTTGTTGACATATTATGCAGTGTTAGACCCACTTTTTCACATCCCTAACCAATAATATATTTCCTCCACCAATGCTTTGGTCTTGTCAATGCTAAAATGTCCACTTAGACCTCCATTGTGAAGTTCTCGAATCAAATTCCCCCTCATTGATCCTCGCACTATGCATAAATGATCATTCCTAAAAAGGAATCCAAATAAGGACTTTGGTCACCACTCCATGGATCCTTGATTATTCTCCATGCTTCAACAAAATATGGGTCTTCTATATATAGCTTCATCATTTCTTCCAACCCAACTACTTCCACAGTCATGGTAGACAATAACACAATCCTTCAACTTAGCGCGTCGGCTACTTGGTTTGATTTCTACATTTGTGCTTCAACATAAAGGTGTAACTCTATAGGAATTCAACCCATTTTTTATGTCTTTGATTTAATCTGGACTGGTTATTTAGATTCCTCCATGCTTGATGATAGGTATACAAAACAAGTTCATTGGGGATCAAATAATGCTTCCACTTCTTTAGTGGTTGCACAATAACGTAGAGTTCCTTATCATAGACTAAATGTTTTGCTTATCTTCATCTAGCTTCTCACTAGAATAAGCAATAGGTCTTCCTTCTTGGCTCATCACTACTACTATGGCTATAACACTCACACCATAATCAACATGGAAAACTCTGTCAAAGTCTAGTAATGCCAATACTAGTCTTTCAGTTACCTCTTGTTTCAATCTTGCAAAGGCATACTAAGCAACTATAGTCCATTTGAACTCTCCCTTCTTCATACACACTATTAGCAACACAAAAATGCCACTAAATTTTATGATACATTTCCTATAGAAGTTGTATAATCCATGGAAACTACGTACCTCTGTTGTATTTTTCGGTACAAGCCAATCTTAAATCGTCTTCACCTTATCAGGGTTTATTTTTAAGCCTTACAAGTTACTGAGATATAACAAGATTCCTAGGTATGCCAATTCTTCCTTCATAAAATAACACTTATGTGGGTTTACCAACAACTTTTCTTGCCTCAACCTTTCCAACACTTGTGAAAGTTGTGTTAGATACTCCTCCTTCATATTACTAAAATCAGAATATCATCCAAGTAGACAACCACAAGTCTACCCAAGTATGGCTTTAATACTTCAGTCATCATCCTCATAAAAGTGCCTAGAGGATTTTTCAACCCAAGTGGAATAACTAGCCATTTATATATCCCTTCCTTGGTCTTGAATGCAGTCTTCCATTCATCCCCTTCACACATTCTAATATGATGACAACTACTCTTGAATTCAATTTTGGTCAAATATCTTGCTCCACTCAAGCAATCCAACAAATCATCCATTCTCGACAATGGGGATCTATATTTAATGTAAATCTTGTCGATGGCCCTTGAATCGTTGCACATCCTCCATTCTCCTCCTTTATTGGGTGCAAGTACATTAGGTATTGCATATGGGATTAGACTCTCTCTTGTCGTTCCTCTTTCCAATAACTTTTGAACTTGTATATTCAACTCCTCATCTTTGTTTGGAGCCATTATGTGAGGCGCCTTACTAGGAGAACTAGATCTTGGTATATTATCAATTTGATGGGATATACTCCTTACAAGTTGTAAGCCCTTTAGTAACTCATCTAACATTATCTCTCCATACTTTGATAGCAATTTCCCAACCTCTATGGGAATATTTCCCCCTTTTACTTCCACGTTGAGTCTTTTGTCACAAGAACAAAACAATAATTCATCTTATTTTCTTCTTTTAAGAATTCCTCAATCAAACACACCGTCACCCAACTTCCATAACAATTACCATGGTTGCCGCCTATAATACCCCAGTTGTTAAGCTTCAGGCATATGTTCTTATTTTTTTATCATTATTGAGCACTAGGTGTTGGGACTATGGACTTTGTACATTATTATTGTTGTTGTTGTTGTTTAATTAAATAACAAACTTCAACATGGCCAACTAACAAGAATGGGGGGCCATGGATTCCATTTGAGAGGAGGTTGGGGACTAGTAGTTGTTGCTCTCTTACTCGTTGGACCCTATTTTTTATTATTTTGGGTTATGGAGAAACTATTGAGTCCTCTTTGATGATTGGTGGGCCTACTTGGCCAGTGCACCCTCCTTAGCCTCTTGTGATGCTCTTCATCCACTCATGCACCCTCACCGGATATTTTCAGCATGCACTCTTTGGAAAAAGCATATCTCCCTTCTCACTCCACCTTTTGCTATTCTAGGAAGGAATCTTATGAAAGAGTAACTTCTCTCTCTCATCAATTCGACTTGGCCTCTAACCTTTGGAGTTACCTCTCTTGGAATTCGAGTCACTCACTTGGGGATTTGAATGGCTATTTGTGTACTGGAATGAGTTTTCTCTCATTCTATTCTCTGATTTTTCTCTTGAGCTCTCTAGTGCTGTGGAATGCTCTCTTATCTAGAAAATACATGCTCTTGAGTAGGAGATTCATTATATTTTTGAATATTGAAGGCCTTGTATTGAGGTTTGAATACCCTGCAATGGGGATTGAATACTGACTTTGCAGAACACAACACGAGTCCTTATCCCATTGCTTGTCCATGTCCAAATCTAGCATGTGAATCTCAACGATGGATGGTGATGTCCTAAGGGACTTGTGCACTAAAGGGAATCCCATTGCACCGGGTAGTTTAGAGAGAAGGGAAAGTTTAGATGGAGAAAGGTGTAGTTGTGGTTTCTGACAATGTGAAAAGGGCGCAAACATATGTTCTATTTCACTTATTTCTGATCATTTATAGGTTATGAGACTTGTCCTATGGTGGTCAAGGAAAATACATTTAGACTATGGTGGTCAATAGAGGATTAATGTCTCTTCCATTTGGCACCTTCTAAATATAGCTCGTGATCTAATTTAAAGTGGCCTATATTGGATCCAAGGAAATGGGAAGAACATAGATATATAGGCAAATATTATATTGGAAAGACCCCATCTTTTATAGAAAGCTAAACTAAATGATTTACGCAACTGGATCAACAACAAAGGCTTCTAAACTCTATATGACCTATCTGATTGGGATGAAGATTATTATTGGTTAAGATTGGAAATTTTTTGAACTGCTAAGTGGATTGAAATATCTTTGGGAGTTGATGCTCACACTTTTGTAGGGAGATGCACCTCTTAGTAGAATATCCAAAGATCGACGAGGTTAGGGGAAATTGAGGGTGTTGTCTATCAAAGAGGGCTATACTCTCCGATTTCAAAACCTTTCCTTATTGCCTCCTTCAGATATGTGGAAGAAGATATGGAACCTGGATTGTATCCCAAAAATTAATGCCTTTTGTTGGGTCCTTACACATAGGAAAGTCCTCACAACGAAAAGCTTAATGAAAAAGTGCATAGTTGGTCCCTCTAGTTGCATCTTGTGCTTAAAAGAGGAAGAGTTTGCTTACCATCTTTTCTTTGAATGCCCATTCACTTGTCAAGTCTAGAAAGTATTTTATTCGAAACGAGGGAAGGATATAATGATGCCTTCGAGCTAAAAGTACACATTTATCCATTATGTTTCATATTTTGTAGGCTCCCTATTAAACAAGGATGTGTTAAAATGTATTTGGGTGGCATCGCCCAAATTCTTGTGTTTGAAAATATGGAATGCACAGAACAGAGCAATCTTCGATTAGGTCACAACCTCCCCTTTGCAAATTGCACTTCAAGCTAAGACCTCCCTCAAAGAGATTTTTGTCTTCAAAGGAGTTGTTGACTTTGAAAAGGAAAAACTCACCTTTGAAGAAAAAACTTGGGTGAATGATATTGTTAATAGGAGCTCCCTTCAATCCAAATTGATTGCTTCTCCTTATGAGCAATTTGGTGTCTTAGACTCCCAAAAACATAATTCATTCAGTGGCTTCACAATTGTGACAATTATAAGTTGTTCTTTGATTGTGCTTCCAAAGGGAACCCAAGGGTGTTAGGTGCAGGATGGGTCCTTATCGACCATGAAGGAAAATAATTGATTAGATTTTCATAGGATCTCAGATACACTACAAATATTTTTCATCGAGATGTATGCTCTGTATTGTAGATCTAAGATTGTTTTGTGACTGTCAATCACTAATCTAATGCTATTTGGTGATTCTCTCATTGTCATAAAAAAATATTTGAAATAGATTCTCCCAAATTCAAAGAATCTAACACAAATGATCAATAGATGGATTATATTATAATTAAAAACAAATAAAGATGTTGTCCTCTTTTGTCCTCTTTGGCATATTGGTTGAAACAACAATGAGGCAGATAAATTGGCAAATGAAGCAGTCCACATGTACAAGGTAATCATTTAGATCAACAATGGACCACCCCTCGTAGATGGATCCCATAATGACAAAGTTAACCTAGTTTAAGGGTCCCTTTAACTTAATCCCAAATATTACAATGAAGTGGCATATAATAATTCAGATGACACTCGTTTACATGAACGTGGACGGGTGGTGAAAACATACTAGGCACTCGGAGCTTCGAAAACGACCTCCTCTCCATTTAATTCATCAAGCCAACAAATTATTTCTATGCATGTGTCTGTCCTTTTGCGTGTGTAATTCATCTAGCCAACAAATTATTTCTATGCATGGTCACACGAGCAAGATCATGAAACAGGGTGGCAAAGTGATACTGGTGGTGTTAAACGCTTTGGCTCAAGGATGGAGTTGGCCATTATCTCATTTGGATATGTACTGCTATATGTCATTGCTGCAACAAACGTGAAATTGCAAGGGCACGATAGAAGGTAGCTCATGGCAGGAGCAAGTTCAATTGTGAAGGTGGAGCTTAGGGGAACGCACGACATTCAAGAAACCTGTAGAGGGAAACAAGCACGAGGGGTGGGAAACAAACCACAGAAGGCTGTGAGCATGGAGGGATAGTGGGGGAACTGCCAAAATCATGGCAAGGGGAAAAGCAACCAGGGGAGCCCAAGTCCCTGTTGGACAACAACGCCGAGTGAGGAAGCGACGAGGCGAAAGAGATTCGCAGTGCGCTTAAAGAAATTTGTAGCATGAGAAGGAACAAGCGACAAATGACAAGTCAATTGGAACATATTGAACAGATCCTGGAATGTATTATCTGCTAGTTGGAGCTGGATGAACATGTTCAAGAAAGGATGCTGCAGAGAATTGAGGCACAAGGGGAGCAACTGATGTTGTTAGTCTTGGATAGGGTGCAAGGCAGTCAATCCAGTGCAGGAGAATATGCTAATTCGAATGCAATGGAGATAGACACGGTCCAACAAATCACTCTGGTTCGGTTTGAAGACCATTGTGACTCTGCTCAGCCTGTAGAATTTGATGATTATCGAACTTATGCCAATTTGGTATGTTAGTTTTAGTCTTGCGTATGTACTGTTGTTACAAGTTGCTATTAGGTCAATATATCAAATGTTATAGTAGTAATTTTAATAGGAAGACAACAATAATTATCTGGATATATAGGATTGGGGTAATTTTGAAAGTCCTTAAACTTCCACAAGGCATTTTGGAACTGCAATGTACTTTGTTGGATGTTTTAGTTTAAACACAGTCTGTTTAATATAAATCTCCTTACCTGTTATTGTTAAAAAAATTTGAGTAATGAAGAAAATAATTGAGCTACACTTGGGTGATGGTGTCTCTGTGTCATGGTTACATGCTATTGATAATGTATCTCTGCTATATCCCTCGTTCAATGTTATAAGTATGGAACAAACACCACAATACACAATCTTTATATTATCAAGCTTACAAAATGCACAAACTGCATGTTTGCCTGTGTGTAATGTTGGTTAATGGATTTTGTTTTTTCATAATCATAGTTAGTTGGGTTTTTACATATAGACAACAAGTACAAAATGGCTAATTTGTCACCATAAAACAACTAAAACATGTATATAAACTATTATGTTTTGAAAGATGACCACAAGATGACTCACAGTAATATAATCACAAACTTTTATAACAATTAAATTTTAGTGGTATCTTTCTTAGTTATTAATTAGTTGATATGATTTGTGAACTTGTAGTATGTTTACTAGTTTAATAATTCATTAATTGTTGTCATCACTAGTTTAATGAGTCAATATTTGTTGTCATTGTGTACCATATGTATTAGTTTAATGAATTATTAACTGTTGTTATTTTGTAGTGTATTTAATAATTTAACTAACCATTAATTGTTGATATTTTTTATTCATACATTTGGTTTATTTATAATGCATTGGACAAGTAGTATTATAATATTTGTCCTGTAGAACAACACTAACTTTATAGTTGTTTGTTTGTGTGAGTGTTTATTTTACTAGTTTACAACTTTCATATTCATTATTCTTATTTCTAGTTTAGGTGTTTCAAGTAATATATTTACTAATTTAATTAGCCATTCATTATTGATAATTTTTACTTGTATATTTGGTTGGGTTACTGAACAAGTAGTATAATCTAAGTCCTTTATACTAATGACTATTAATAGTAGTATATATAATTATTATTTAGATGAATACCAATACAAAGAAGCGGTTGGCACATTTTGGGGCTAGAGTTTCCAGAGATGGTGGTTCTTGAAGGTAGATTGATTGAGAAATGACTTGAAGTTCCTTTATGTGATTTCAAATGCAGAAGATCCTTGGAATATAACTATTGAGCTCCAATAAGAAGGGATGAAGATCAGGTCGAGCTATCATGAACACAAGAGAATGACTTTGTTCTTATATGATTAATTTTACTAGAAATCGAGGTCATTTAGGGAATGAAGATGGTCACACGGCTTGGGGTCCAAAGATGAGCTTGTTTTTTATTGCTATATGACCCTATATGACCCTATATTAATGGCGGTTTTCTGTTCTTTTGTGTACCACCAAGGAGGAGGTGAGGGTCATGGTCTTTTATTGGAAGAGTGGAGTTTTAATGTTGGTGTACATCTTGACAATGTTGTTAATCTATTGAAAACCCAAGCATTCTTACAATTTTAGGCCACTTTTGGCATTATGGTTGAGACTCTGAAAGTTTGTGTAAGGATATTCTTTCGGTCCCATGTCATAGCCATATTCTAAACTTCTATGGGGCTTCTACATTTTTAGAGAAAATATTAGGGCAAGAGTTAATCATGGGATGCTTGGCTAACAACGCCATATTTGATATATATTTTCAAATCTCTTGATGGGAAGTCGATTTGTTGTGGGTAAGTGACTATGATATTGTAGCGGCCTTAAAAAATGATCTAGAACAATGTCAAGAATTCCCATTGCCCATCAACGCCTTATAGAATTCTTCCTAGTTGATTGATTATAATATTCATAAGGATTCTACAATTTTATTAGTGATGTGTTTGCATGGAGGAGTAGTGGGATCTTCGGTGTTGTCTACATCCAAGTCGATTTCTTAAAAGGATGCAACTTGCTCCAAGGTTTCTCCTACATCAGTTCAAACTATGGTCATGTTAATTCTAAATATTGTTGAGAAAGTGGACAAGATGCCAACTTTGGAGGTTAAGCATACATAGGTCTATGGGTATTTTTTAATGCTTTAATTCATCATTTTAATATGTAATATTAATGGGTTTTGGTCATGATTAGTTGATTTGTACTAGTGTATTCATTCCAATAGGACCAAACATTGTGGTATCCTTTTATGTTCGAAATGGTTATTTGTAATTCATTTTTGCACTTCTGATGGTTACCAAAAAATTTAGGAGACTGTGTTATGGTGTTACTCTGCTAGATTGTGTCGATTTACTACTAGAAATACATTACCAACATGAATGATTTGCCACATATGCTTATCATACCAACACATACACCATGACTAAAGATGGTCGACACTACTTCTTCCAATCATCTACTGCTTCCTCTCTAGAAACTTTATCTAGTATTGATGTTTTACATCAAGTCACACTTCATAAATGTTTACATCTACATATTATCTAGGAAGTTAAGAATGATCAAACCTATTCACTCCCGACATTGTTGGATTCTCTCATCTCTAAATATCATGACGTTTTCACTGAGTCCACCACTTTACCACCCCCATGACATATCGAGCAATATGCCATTGACATTGTGCATGGTGTCCCCCTTCCCAATACCAAGCCCTATCATCTTACCACTTCCAAGACAACTGAGATTAACAAACAAATTTAGTCATTGCTCCAATTAGGAAAGTTTCACTCCAATTCCTCACCTTGTGTATGGTAGCTAGTCAATGACTATAGAGCTCTCAATAAGTTGACTCTTAAGAACAAATACCGATTGCCTCATATTGAGAATTTGTTGGACCAAGCTTGGTGCTTGTTATTTTTCAAAGTTAGATCTAATTTCAAGATACCATCATGTTAGAATGAAGGAAAGTAATGCATAAAGATAACATTCAAGACATCCAAATTTGGGCTCTATGAGTGGTTGGTTATGTTCTTTGGACTCAATAACCTGATGCCATCGCCACTATTACGAGGCTCATTAATATCCTTTGTACCTTTTGATGTTATTTATTTGGATGATATACTCATCTTCGGGAGGACTTAGGATGGTCATATCCTCCTTTCGAAGTGTGTTATGGATATGAACCCGCTGCCCCTTTTGAGTTCCCAACCACCTTACCAACTTCTACTTCGTACCAACATATCAAATCCGAGAATTAGGTCAATGCATTTGTGAAATATATTACCCATATGCATCTCTAAGTACATCACGCCCTTTAGAGTAACCAACATCAAGATGCTATGGTATCACCATCATAGTGCTACATCCTTTTAGCTTGGTGATCATATATGGTTGTATCTTCAAAAACTACACTTTAGGGGGCAAACATCATAAGTTTCATCCATTATGCTCTAGCTTATATTAGATTTTGCAATATGACAATGCAAATGCCTTCAAACTGAAGCTTGCACCACAATTGGGTATTGATCTAGTAATTAATGTCTCCTAGCTTGAGCTATATGAGCCTTTCTAGTTGGATGAAGATGTTACCATCTCTCATTTGGTGGTTAATGCTCTAGATTTCCAACCCCTAGTGGGAAATGATACCTTGTTGGAGGTGTGACACCAATACACTCTTCATGACATTCTCACTCTATACCTTGTGAGAAACAATGGTAAATGGTGCACCCAAACTAAATAGTTTATGCAAGATGAATTTGCTACTCATTTCCCTTATTTCATTTCGCAAGTGGAAGCACTTGCATCTTCAAACACAAACAAAATGATACAAATCCCAAAAAAGACATGATACCTTCAAACTTAAAAAATGTCCTCATGTCTATCTTGCTTTGATTTCATCTTTTATGTCTATCTTGCTTTGATTTCATCTTTTATGTTTATGTTGAAACATGTCTTGAAGATATTGCCAAACATTGTGTAACAACTTCTAACTTTCAATATTTATAATATTATATGGTTGTTTTAACATAATGTACTACAACTAATCCATGTTTTGACCTTTAGTGTATTTATGTCAAAAGTGTGCATATAGTGCTTTTTGTATGTCTTAAAAAATTTGTGAAACTTGTAAACATATGATATACAACATATCAAACCATAATATAAAAATTGTTTGTCTTTGCTAGGAAACTCTCTTATTTGTCATAAACCAAAAAATCAATTAACATCCATCATCAAAACTTTGCTAGGAAACTCCCGTATTTGTGGTAAACCGAAACACTAATTAACTTCCATCATTAAAAACATAGAGAAAATATATTCAAAAGAGTGCAATTTTCACTTAGGTCTTTAAGGGTGGCATTGGTTTTGCCCAATTTTAACATGGGATTCACTATGCCGTTATCCATTCCATTTGCTCTCAATCAACGAGAACCTAACCATTAGTGAAGGATCATATGCTTTAAACCAAAAGCATCCCCAACTCCCATGCTAGCATTCCGATTTATTTTAGAATTTGATTATGCACAAAGTCTTGAGCATACAATTCTATTTATACTTAAATTTATATTAAAATTGGTTTCACCCGTACCCCAATTTCCTTATCAAGTATCTACACCCAATAACCACAACCATAATAACTCCTCTAGCTTCCTTGTTTAGTAAGCTACATTAAAATTAGTTTCACCCACACCCTAAATTCTTTATCAAGTATCTTACACCCACACCCAGTAATGACAACCATAATAACTGCTAAATAACTTCCTTGTTAGTAAGCTCAAAATTCATATTCCAAATCTCAAACTTCTCATCCAAACCCAACTCCCCCGGTTGTTTAGCATTCTCCTCCTATCATAACAGCTGTTTACCTTATCAAGTATCTTACACCCACACCCAATAATGACAACCATAATAACTGCTTTAACTTCCTTGTTAGTAAGCTCAAAATTCATATTCCAAATCTCAAACTTCTCATCCAAACCCAACTCCCCCGGTTGTTTAGCATTCTCCTCCTATCATAACAGAACTCCCCCGGTTGTTTAGCATTCTCCTCCTATCATAACAGCTGTTTAGTGCTAGGGACCCCACATTGAAACATTCACAGATAGAAATTCATCCATTTATGATATGCCAATCTGTTGGGCAACAGCCCAGCAACCTCAAAGCGAACCAAGGCCATAGCCATAGAATTTGGAAAACACAAAAGTAATACATGGAAGAAGGTAAACATAACCAAAATCCATTGAAAATGAAATTTAGTATACATAATTTACAATAATTTGCCCCAGCAGAAGTCCAACAGGTTCACTATCTATGCCAAGAACACAAAGATTTTGTCCCAAATATTGACTTACTGTCTTTTTTGATGAAATCAAGTTGTATACATAATTTACAATAATTTTCCCCAACAGAACTCCAACAGCTTCACTATCTATGCTAAGATCACAAAAATTTTGTGCCAAATGTTCACTTATTAGCATTTTTGATCAAATCAACAAACAAATGTGGAATATCTAGTAAGCCCTGAAAAATTATATACTCATGCACACGAACTAATGGCTGAAAAAGCTTAAGGATTCAGGAATGCAGTAATGGTTTAGGATATGGAGTATCTTCTTCTTCTGGCGGGTAACTTTACTGAAACATCATCTGCCTCAGAGAGCATAATGGTGTCTTTGGAAGAATTGCGAACAAATGGATTGAGTTTCCCAAGCTTTTTGGTGACAGAAGAGAAGAAGGAAGATGAAGTCTTCTTCTGTTGTTGTAGTTGTTGTTGGTTATTGTGGAGATCTCTCATATAAATTTTCATTCTTGCCACTTCCGTCTTTAACTCCTCATTCTGCTTCCAAAGAGCAGCAACGTTTGCATCAGCGGCAGCCAGAGGCTTGGGTGATGGATTCTGCTGATTATCTACTTCCAGATGATGATTCGAATTCTTATCACACATGGCAGGAGTACTGCGAAGCTGTAGTTTATCATAGAACAATACTTGGACTACGAAATGCACAGGGAGGCGTTTGTTCTGAGATGCATGAGCTCGTGCTTCGTATGAGAGCCTATGTGGATCCATCACGCTGCAGACCTTCTCACGTTGTAGCTCGTCTAAGGAAGGATGGGCCTGCTCTTTCCATGTTCAATATCAAACAATCAGACATGCTAGAGTACCAAACATTGACATCTATGAAACCATGGAACATAATATGTGCATGAAAGCCTTTTCATGGATATGCAGAATAAATGACTGAGAGTTCATGAAGATGAAAAAAATGAGGAAGTTTCTCCGTATATTTTGCCCTTCTTTTAGTGGAATCATCATATTGGGAGTTAGCTTTTGGGGTTAACTGTGTCTGAATTTAAGTGTCCGACATTTCAACATTTTGAGTTGACACTCCACAGTTCCTCTTAAGCTCCGTTAATAGGTGGAGTGTCTACTTGAAAAGTTGGACTCTTAAATTCAGACACAGTTAATTCCAAAGTTCACTCCCAAATTTTCTTTTAGTGGAAGAACTTGGAATAAAGTGTTTGCTGAAACAGGTATGCGTTATCTTTTTTAGGCTTCCGCTTTGATGTTAGTTGATACACAACTTCACCCTCTACTCCCACCCCTTAGGCTTTGACATTAGCTGAAACACAACTTCACCCCAGACCTAACCGGGGCCAACAGATGCATGTAACCTTTTTCCATCAATCAACAACAGAATCAGAAACCCTCGCCCCCTCCCGCTCCCTTATGAAGGTGGCGGTGCAGGGTGAAGCTAAGCAACAAGTCTGTTGTCCTGGTTTGGTTTTGACACCCTTCCTTATGAAGGTGTCGGTGCAGGGTGAAGCTAAGCAACAAATCTGTCGTCCTGGTTTGGCTTTGACGCTGAAACAGGACAGCTATCTTTGGAGACTGAGATTTTATACATTTAAGATATGTTACCTCTGGAAGCCTATTTCATGTTAGTTGAAATAGGTATGTTATCTTTTGAAGCACATATTTGGCCAACCTAAAGCTTATGGGTGGTAAGAGACTGCTGCATGTAATTGAAGAGTAAACAAACCTGGGGTCAATTTGCCATCAAAGACTTGGTAGGGAAAAACGTATGGATAAGTTTTGCCAAAGACTATAGGCGTGAGATTGACCCATTGAATATGGTAGCAGACTAGCAGTACCTACACAAGGAAATCAAAGTGTCTTAAGATTAACCTAATGAAGATGGTAGCAATAGCTAAATAAAAAAAAATTATTTGCAAGGATAGAATTTATTTACACCATTGATATATGCCAACTGAGGGAAAGTTTACATGAAGAAGAGAGTAACATCTGTACTCGATATGCAACTGAGTAAAAGTTGAAGATGAGATGCATTTGTTGTTTCATTGTTGAGCACATAAAACTACAATCACTCAAGAAAGTTGAGAAAGTTGAACAATGTAACCTGAAGTTACAATGTTGAGAAAGTATTGTTGATAATCTAAACAGGATCTCTGTATGATAAATTCTAAGCAAATAAATCTTTTATATATGTGTAGACTAGTTATTTAATGTGTATAGTCTTTTCTTTTTTAAATATTCGTCTAACACCTGTCTGTCAAATCCATATGAAAATGGATCCCAACTCTTTCTTATAGACAGAATGAAATCTAAAAGAAACATGACATATAACAATACATGAAAATAAACTCTATCAAGTCAAAATAAGGAAAAACAGGGTTTCTATTTGCATAGAGAGAAGCAAAAACAAGGTGCTATATAAACTAGGGTGGAATAAATGCGAAGTGCTATACCAACAAAGGCGGGGAAGACGACTATGACTTCAGATGCATAAGTCTTGTAATATATATATATATATAAAGTTGAGAAAGAATTGAAGCTAATTACATGTAGATATGGAGATTTAATAAAAATGCCAAACTAAAGCATTCAACAAAGTAGCTCATTATTAGATATGGAATAATGGATGGGCAAAGAATGTTTTTAGACAACCTTAAGCACTGACGTAATTGCCATAAATGATGAAACATATTTTTTTTGAAATCATGCCCAAAAAAACATCAATGTTCCATCAACATTTATGGCAAATCTATCTGGTACATAATGTTTACAGTTTTTCTAATCCTCTCTACACGTTATAAATTCAGATCCAAGGTAAGATGGATCTGCACTTTATAAATCCGAGGTAAGATGGATCTGCTAGGTGCTACCGCTGCTGCTATAAATAATATAGACATAAAAGGATTTTTAATGATATTGTATAGCTGTTTGGGGGGGTTTAGTTCCGTTTCCTTGAATGTTAGGAGAAATAATATTTGTAGCAGTTTTTGGAGGGTTTAGTTCTATTTCTTTGAATGTTAGGCAGAAATAATATTTGTAGCAGTTTGAACTGGAGTGAAACACTTCAAAGAATTGTACAGATATAGTCCGAGTTGCAGAAAACTTGCCTTCAAGTAAACATCGATTGCTCGGTACAACCCGTCGTCCAAATCCCGGGCTATTCTCGGCATCAGATTGGGCAGTGCAATGAAATTCTCAATTTCAAGATTCACACCATGAGCTATGGTCGCCAAGTACCCGTCCATGGTCCTGCACACCTTGGAGACAGAAGGGGAACAATAACCTTCCAACCCATCTGAAAACCCACTTCGCTTCTCCAACTCTAGAAAGCTCATTACAATTCTAAAGATACTATCCAGATTAGAGATGGTCCCAGCGCCATTAAGTGAAGATATTGTTAGCAGATCATCTTCCGTTGCCTGGTCCAATTGCTGAGCAATGCTACGTTCTAAATCCATCCTGCAGGTCTCCCTGGTCTCCAAATAGATAGAAGAACGCAGCAAACTGCAGAGAAATGATACAGACATGGTGTTTTGCTCACTGGGTAGTAGGCTGATAATGGTCTCTAGCAGAATCCTCTGCTCCTTCTCGGCTTCAGAGGCATTACTTGCTTTATCTTGGCTTCTTCTTCTCACTAATACTTGCAAAGGATTTTGGGCATAAAGCATAAGAGAAGACCCTAAGACCGGATATGGCAGGCCTTTATCCTTCATGGCCACTAGGAGCCTCTGATAAAAATCTATTCTTAGCACTGTCAGCTCTTCGGCCCACCAGTCTCGCGCCAGCATAGGCTTGGAATTGCAGTAGAATTCGGTGGCTGCCATGGATGCCGAGGCCTCTATGCACCTGCTAACTATGTTGAGCTCTTCTGCCATGGGGAGCAAATTTTCGCAAGCGTGCAGGACCGTTACAGAGGCCGAGAAGTTGTTGAATACAACTTTTTGCAAGTAGTCCTCAGTCCTGGAGATGAGATTGCAGGGAGAGTATTCCTCTGTCATCTCTAAGTATTCTGCTGCACAGCGAAGGGCAGAGACGTTGTGGGGAGTGATCTCGAAGTTGGTTCCATAGCAGAACTTGGCAGCTTCTTCAAATGACTTTGGGCCTCCTGGTATTGCTGTAAGTTGGATGCGGGAGAGATTGTTGTCTTCGGCTTCCGTTACCATTCTTCTCATGTAACCACTCTTGGATACTAATGGAAACTTTTCAGCACAAAGCAAAACAACAAAAAACACACTCAGAGTTTGTAAAATAAATATCCTAAATGTCTCTAGAGAGAAAACAGAGGTAGCAATCTCCAATTAATTCAGAAACATTAACCAGTAGAAAGTTGATGCGCGTGTTCAGATATGTGCAGGTCTCAAATTCCTCCAAGGAAGAAAGATATAACATTTAAACCAGGAGAAAGCAAATACTCGTGCAGATATATGCAGGTATTAAATTCCTTCAAGGTAGCAGGGAATATATAGATGTTTAGGAGTAGGATTCTCTGTTTTCTGATCTGTTCTTCGAATTCAGTGTAGCAATTTTTCAATTTTATTATGAAATTAACTAAGCTTACAAATTTCTATTACTAGTTGATCTAATCACATTAAAATCCCTACTGCATTTAGATTATACACTATTTAATTGGCATGTACAATTTTATCTAACCAAACCATATTTTTTTCAGAATCCCAATCATTTTTTTACGATTTGACTCTCGTTTTTCCCGGAAAGGACCAAGACTCATCTTCCTACTCCGTTATGCCTATAGTTACGTGCTAGTAGATATATCAAATTTCTCGAAGTAGCAAACTCAATCTGTTATAAGTAAACACTGAATTGAACTGCCAAGAATTTGATAGTCCTCTGCATATAACAAAGCTGAAATATGTACGGAGATAAGAGTTATAAGTTATAACATAACAGATCTGAGAGTAAAATGGAACCGTGCTAGTTAGCTACCTTGTGTAATGGAAAATTAGCTTCTCCCACTGCAACATTGACATCGGTTGGAAACTCCTGAGTAAAAACCCTGTAAACACAGAAATAGTATGATATGAATACACGAGTACCTCTGTATATATTTCTGTATATATTTTTGAGAGAAATCTAAGAATATTGATATGGGTACCATTGGCTGACTCGTTCCATGGCTGTATTGGATATCCTGCGATGTCTGCTGGAAGTTGATGGGCCTGGAGACATGCCGGATGCTGCCATGAAATTGATGGTGAGTGGCGAAATGGATGAATGAAGAAACGGAAGAGGATCTAATGATTTCGAGGAATTAAAATGGGATAGAAGAGTTTAAAAGCTTCAACTAAAATAAAGTAGGTCCAGTTTCTTGGGTATTCTACAACCTTCTCCTATTGGTGTCTTTGAATCTCTATTTTATCTTCTTATAGCTATCGACAAACACAACAGACTCATCAGCGCCACGGTTAAGTAGGCGTTGCCTAAACATACATTTATGGGACAAAATAGTATTATGGTTTGAATTTATCAAAATACATTTCAGATTTGTCAAAGGTTTTGGAGTGAATTAGAAGATGGCAACCATCTCTTGGAGCATAGTGAATCATGATGAGTGATTAAATTGAAACGTGAGCTTTCCAATAATTTTGTGTAGTTAGCATGTTTACTGATCATCTACACATTCAATCTAAAATTTCAAAATAATTAAAAATTATTTATAACTTATCTGATATATGAACTTCAAGATAATTGAATATTTAAACTTATCTATAACCTTTTTTCTTGATTGTGATTGTGGGCATCATTCAAGCGTACCTAGATATCCTATATCTTTCATCTAGGTAAGCCCAATCAATTCCACTTCCTTTATATGGACATTAATACTTCCTTAACTGTGTTATTGATATACTGAACTGGCCTCAAATACAATTCATGATTTGATTATGATTGAATTGACCTCGAATACAATTCATGATTTCATCATGGTTTGAAAATTGAAAGGCTGTAATATGTAATTTATATATTTTTTAAAGTACTGGGTCCATTCTGAAATACAAAATATCTTTTAGGCCATGATGGAATTATAAGCGCTGACAAAATGCCTCATTTCCAGCAGTACTCACAGGAATTGCCCTTAAATGCAATTCATGATTTGAATGGCTTGAATGTAGTTTAAAAAAAGTAAATGGGTTCATTTGGAAATGCAAAAAATCTTTGTGGACATGATGTAATTATAATCAAAACAAGGTTCTAAATAGAATCATTAACAAAATTGTAATCTTCTTTAAATCTGACTTGAATCTGTTGTCTGAAACTGTGATGATATTCCGCTGTCAAAATGCCTTATTTCCAGCAGTCCTCACATGAGTTGGCCTCAAATACAATTCATGATTTGAATGGCTTGAATGTAGTTTAAAAAAAGTAAATGGGTTCATTTGGAAATGCAAAAAATCTTTGAGGACATGATGGAATTATAATCAAAACAAGGTTCTAAATAGAATCATTAACAAAATTGTAATTTTCTTTAAATCTGACTTGAATCTGTTGTCTGAAACTGTGATGATATTCCGCTGACAAAATGCCTCATTTCCAGCAGTCTCACATGAGTTGGCCTCAAGTACAATTCATGATTGGAAAAATGGTTTGAAAGGCTGTAGTGTAGTTTTTTTTTTTGAAGTACTGGTTAAATTTGGAAATACAAAATATTTTTAGGCTATGATTGAATTATAAGTGCTGACAAAATGCCTCATTTCCAGCATGTCTTGAATGGCTGTAATGTAGTTTAGAAAAGTTTTTTAAGTACTGGGTCCATTTGGAAATGCAAAAAATCCTTGAGGACATGATGGAATTATAATCAAAACAAGAATCTAAATAGAATCATTAACACAATTGTAAATTTCTTTAAATCTGTTGTCTGAAACTGTGAGGCTTTATCAATAGTTTATCTTAATAAATTGGTCAAATTTGTCCATTTTCAATAATTGGTGAAAACTTTATTAATTTTGAAGTGACAAGCCGAACCATTAAAACCATATAAATTATTTCTCCAATCTCTTGCTGGAAAGCTCCAAACGAAAATTTCTTTCCCCACCAAACTCCATGCATCAGTAAGACGACACAGTCGTAGGGTGCAATTCTCGTCCACGGGTTGAACATGATAAAAGTGTACGAGATGAGCAGGGCTATCAACTCTTCTGCACACATGAGATGCAAAACAAAGCAAACTGTTCACAGCTTTTATTATTTCTGGCTGGAAATCGCCCACATGTAAGCTCAACACGTGCATCGGCGCTGTGGAAGCATTTCATATCTTCAGTAATGATGGCTATGAGACTGGACAGAAGCTGAATTCTACATAGTGCCCAGTTTACTTTTCGCAGCGTGGATTACGATAGATTGATGGCATGGCAAGACGAGAGCCATGTACTTTTTGTCTGCGACGTGTTCGTTCTAACTTGGAGTGGATCTGCCCTACAATTTCGCTGGTTTTGTTTGGATCTGCCCTACAATTTCTTTCAAAAGTTAAATGAAAAAGGTAAGTTTTCATGTTGATAAACATGATAGTACTATAGTAGGTTGTAACGATCTAGGAAAGATGAGCATTCTTGGGAAACGTACGATAAACTTTTAAGATAGTAGTCTCAATCTTGAAAACGTGTTGGGTTTTGAAGAACTTTTCACTTCAAAGTTTTGGGTAAGATATGATGAGTTGTAATTTTAAAGATATTTAACGTTGCCTTGTCAGTGTACACCAAAATCAAATATGGATAATAATTTGTACATCAAAATCAAATATGGATAATAATTTCACCTTTTGTAAATGTGAATGTAAAAGATGAAAAAAAATTCAAATTCAAAAAAATTCAAAAGAAAATAGACCTGAATCCGCTATCTCCCAAAGACTCAATCCAAAAAGTCTTCATAATAGATATAGCCATTCATTTTCCTATACTTAAGAACATGGTGGTTTTAATTTTTTGCTTTTATTTAAGTTTAATAGAAATATTCCCATGTAAATTACACTAAAAATATTTAAAGACATTATATATTAATATTTTCAATTCTACAGTTGTATAGAAAAGAAACTCCAAGTTTATCTAAACATAAGTTTAGTAGATTAATTAAATGGTTATAAACAATTTTATAACTTCTTTGTTACAAGTGATTCTCAAGGTCACAATGTTGAACATTCTAGTAAGGAAAACAAAAGCTTTTCTTCTCTAATGCCTTTTTGTCCTTTATTCAACATCTTTGATAAGTTTACTAGATTAATTAAATGGTTATAAACAATTTTATAACTTCTTTGTTACAAGTGATTCTCAAAGAACAATGTTGAACATTCTAGTAAGTAAAACAAAAGTTTTTCTTCTCTAATGCCTTTTTGTCCTTTATTCAACATCTTTGATTGTGATCTTTTACTCATTTATTCACAACCATCAACCAACTCTAGATCCAACCAACATTGTTTCAATAGGCCCTTTCCACAAATCAATTATGCTTTGTTCAAACATTGAGTTCGATTTTAAATTACCAAAAGCAGCGCGGCTCCCACATTTTTAGTTACATAATGGTTCGACTTCTTAACATCCATAGCCCACTACAATGACAATAACTATCTCGAAAACGCTTGTCTCCAATATACAATCTCCCGTTAACAAGGCTTCTTTCCATCTGCTCCATCAACATTAATCCAATCAACCAACTACTTGTCCCTTCACCCCTTTTGACAATACACACATGTTGGTCAAATATAGTATAGTCAAAGACGTTAAACTAGTTGATTCTACTCGGTCACTCTTGGTTGGTAAGTTATACTTTGGTTGTTTATTCTTAGTCAACCTTCCTTGGAAGATCCTTACTCCAAGTGAAAGTGCAATCACAAGTTCGGTGGTGGAACTTGTAGCAACTTGTGGAGAACGAAAAGTTGTCCACCCAACCAACCCTTCAACCTATTGTCTAAGGGCCTTCATGCTTACTCTCACGAAAACTATACCAAACATTCTTAGACTTCAAATTTCAAGACAATTTATCATTCAATTCTCTTTTCTTGTCTTCTTCTCTTTTGCGAGGTAGAGATTCAACAAAATAATACTAATAGTCCCCATAAGCCTTCTTTGACATTCACAAATCCACACAATCATGTAGGAACACATGGATGGACTTGCAAAGATTTTTCCCAAATAAAACAAATAACAACATATTCCCCCCTTATATTTCTTTTTTGCTCATTAAATTAATTATTCCTAGTATTCATTTACTTGCAAGTTGCTCCATTTACTTAATTACCATGAAAATTAATTAAAAATGTTCAAAGATTAAATATATATTCGAAGAAAAATCATTCATTCTTATTAAAATAAGCATATACTATCCTCAAAGGACTTTACATCACTAGCTTCATGAGATTTACATATCAAACTATCTCAGATTTCTGCCTGAATCTTCTCTTTTTACATTAGATTTACAAACATATTTAAAAAAACACACACAGATCCCTCATTCTTCTCTAATGCTTCCTTTCATGATTCATAGCTCAAAGTTGAATTTGCTTAAACTTTTATGCGAACCAAAAAATGGAAACGATTCTCCCATCCCTATGTTCATCTATCTCTAGCAAACCAGGCTCTAAGATCAACGCTTTCTTGCGGCGCTGATCAACTTTAGTATTAAGGTCAGAATACACATGAGTAAGTGAAATAAACTTAAAGGAATCCAATTTCCTTCGAATGGTCGCGAGGAGGTGTTGTAGATGAGGGGCCTAATTTGAATTTTTCTATTTGCCTAGTTGATGACCATTTTTGAATCCCCAAACAGTATTAGATGGTTGATTCTTTTGGAGAGCACAACCTTTAAGATTGACCATAACTTTGCTATTTTTTCCTTACTGTTGGACAAGTGACTGAGTGCATATCCGATGCAAAAATTGTTTTCCTCTATTAAGAAGATGACCCCCCAATCCACCAAGGGGTGGATCCGCTTGGATCGCGTCATCAAACAAAGCACAAGGGATGGATTTATCGATGCATGGAGGGACTAGAGTGCATTGTTCGCTCGACTTTGGATTTGACTTGAATTCTTTAGTTCACTGCAGTATCAAAGCGGTTGTCACTTCTTGAGGGACCAGTTGGTTTTGAAAAATAGCAGCATTCCCAGCCCACCATATCCCATACATAAATGAAGAAGGAAATGCATCATAGAAATGTACCGTCGAATCCTTCCACCATTGTTGACATATTTTCTCTAACGAAGAACCAATTCGACTTGAGGAAACTTTAAGTTCCTTGGAAGAGGCATTCCTGATAGACACTACATAAGAACAAGAAACAAAAAGGTGAGGAGAGGATTCACCATCCGAACGACACAATGCACACTAGCTCGGTCCTTTCCAACCTCGCTTCAGGAGGTTATCCCATGTTAACAGTTTGTTACTCAAAGCTAGTTAGAGATAATTTTTTTCTTTTAAGGATCATGATGCTTTCCAATCTATTAGCCACCACCATTTCTTGCTTCCTCTGTAGGAATCTATAAGATAAGACTTATACCCTAAATTAGCCAAAAAGTCACCTATAAAACTATTCTTTGTCCAAACCAACTTGCCTGATGAAATCTTCATCTACATGAATGAAGTAAGCCACAAATTTGTTAATATAGTGAGAAAATTTCCTTGCAAATTCTTTGCTTAGTACAAGAATATAGGATGTTTTCCATCCTTCTCTTTGTTATTTTGAGTCTTCCTAGGTAGGTCAGCCCCAATTAGAGAATTAAGCTGACCTATTTAGGTAATTAGGTCACTCACTTGATGAGTATAAATAGGTGAGCTACCTCCCTCATTTGTACATACTTCACACTCAAGCATTTGCGTAAGAGAGAGAGAGAGAGAGAGAGAGAGAGAGAGAGAGAGAGAGAAGTAGTCTACTAGGGAGAGGAAGTTGTCAGTCTTATTCTTGGGGTCTTACACTGTATTTGGTTGAATTCTATATCGAGGAATTTTTGTTGGGTTTTCTCTCCCACGATGGTTTCCCAGGATAAATATGTATGTTCTTTTGTGTTGTTGTGCTCTTCTTTCTTTCAATGAACCTATTGCATATGGTTATGATGTTATGTGTTAGGATTATATAATCCTCCCTTGTCCATATATAGTAGATTTGATCATCTCGTATAGCTTAGGGAGACATTAATACTGTACTAGAGTGTTGGGAACACATATAGAGATTAACTGCCACTTACTGTATGTTCATGCATGAGTTTATGCGCCTCTAATACCAATCCCTACATTATAGGAGACACTTTGAGTTGCACCGGTAGCCTCCATTAGTTGGTTGTGGTAGGTAGGTAGTTATGTTGTGTCAACCTTCAGTTAGGTCACTCTCAGTTAGTCTAGAGGCAGTTTTGCATGGCTGCATGGGGAAGTGGTGCCTTTTTCCACCTACCTCATCAATTTAACTAGTTTAATTAGTTTAACTGATTTAGACTAGTGGGTCCCATGCAGTGATTTAGACACTTTTAGTTAGCCAGTGAGTCAGGTTTAGTTGGTAGATTCGAATCTTATCCACATGATTCGAATTATCCTTAATTTAACACTATTGGGAATAATGAAGATTAATGTTGTAATTTACTGATAAATTCTTATCAGATTTATCTCAAATTTGTCTTGTTCAGTGTACATTGTTATTGATCTTCCACTGCACAATTCACCTCTCAATTGTTCTCATTTTCCTGTAGATCAATGGTTCAATAATTTAACATTATGATGATAAATGTTTTAAGATCTTGTATAACCATTAAAATTATAACATGGTATCAGAGCCACCCTGAAATAATTCTTTGTGCAGTCGTAACACTGCTACTACTACAATTGAAGGAGATTAGAGCTTCATGGCTTGAAACCCTGGAAGGAAAAATCTAGTAATTTGGGCAATTTCACTACAACTTGATTTTATTGAAGATACAAGAGCTGAAACTCAAACATGGAGAAGATGGAATGTTTATGTACCTTGTGTGTGATTTCAACCTCATATTCACTGTACTTTACAAGATATGGTCCTTCCAAATTAGGGTTACATCCTCTTCTAGAATTCAAATTTAAAGAGGTGACCTAGGGAGTGCTATATCTCAGTCTAGGAAGATCCAAATCGAATTTTGTAAGATGTTATAGAAAGGTCTAGGATTGTACTTTCTCTAGTATGCGTTTTGGAACCAAAAGTTGAAACAGTGACACATGGAAGTCTGTAAAAGTTCGTTATGTTGAACCAGTCCATAAACATGTCATCTTGGGAAACTTAACATATTTTCCACTTGGTGAATCCAATATTTCTATAAACTATGGGGTAGGACAAAAGACAGATCATACTAACTCAAGACAAAGTTTCAAACCTTGAGGATCAAAAAATTTAGAGATATATCATAATTAAGACTAGACAATTCAACAGAAGAAATTGAAGAAACTAGGGCTTCATGTTTCGAGCCCTTCTCTCCACTAATGAATTGAAGATGTAGCAGCATATAACTCTCCCAGCTAGGAGGGTACATCTTTCTGTGAAATCCGTTTCCAGTTCTGTGGATTTTCAGTTTTTGACTTTGTTGTAGCTGCAAGAAATTTCCCAAAATTCCAAAAAAATTTAGGACCCTCCTTTAGCTTGGGCTAGCTTGATTTTATGCTTTGATTTGGTCAGGGAGCTTTCAGAAAGGGTTTCTTATGCTGAATTGGTTTACCACCTGTTTACATCTCCCTCTAACGCTGAAAAAATTCCCTTTTTTTTTTATCAAGCCTTATCGTTATCTTTGAATACCTTTGAAGCCACTCTGAATCGGAAGTTTGTTTAATTGACATTCCTGCCGTTGCGGAGGTATTTGCCTTTTATTTTCCCGCCGTTGCGGATAACTTTTGGTTTTATGTCGGAAGGTGTGGTTATTTCCTTGTCCGCCGTTGCGGACGGATCTTTGCTTTTGGCCTCCGCCGTTGCGGATGAGTTTGGGGTTTGATTTTCAACGTTCTTTCCGATGTATGTGTTTTGCCTCGGCGGAATATTGGTTTTGAATCGGAAGCTTTATCATTTCCTTCTTCCGCCGTTGCGGAAGGAAAGTTGCTTCTTTTCCCATCAGTCCTTTAACGTTTTAAGTCTTTGGGTCCCGCAGTTGCGGATGAATCCGCGGTTCGACCTTCCGTCGTTACGGAGAAAAGTTGGCTTTCATCATCCAAGCCTAGGAGCCCTCCGACGTTTGATCGTTAGTTTTTCGCCTTGCTTATCCCTGCGGTCGGATTTAGGTTATGGATTTCCGCCGTTGCGGAAGGCTTTACGTTTTACCCTCCGACCCAAAGTTGTTTCCCGTCCGATTCAAAACCCATCACACGTGCGAACCATTTGTATATATGGGGATAAGCGAGTTGGATTATTCTATTGTTTTGTTTTGCTCGAACTGTCATGATCATCTTGCGCTGTCGACCCCTCGAAGCTCGTGGACCACCGTGCCAATACTCGCATCCAGATGGCAATTGAGGAAGCCCGATTGCTTTCGCCCCGTCAGTTATGCGTCGCTGCCAGGTAGGCTCGTTGTTGCCCTACCTCGTTCTGTTCAAGGTTTTTGGTGATGTTTGCTGCGGTTGGGTGTTTTACTAGGGTTGTATCCCCTTAACCCCATGTTACATGCGTACGGGGGTTTTACCTGCGGTTAGGTTTTGCTGCAGTCGTTCCTTTGTCCGCCTTGTGATAGCACCCACGTATTGAGGAATCTTGTTCGCGGTTGGGAGCGTTTTTTAACCTACGAAATAATTATTTTGGCCCACGGCCGTTGGTGTGCGACCGTGCGCATACTCGATGGGGGTGGTGTAGGCGGCCGTTACGCCGCCTGCACCTAGCCTCCTCGTATGTGACGATGAGGCGTAGAGGAAGGTTTGGTGAGGGTTTTTCCTGTGGCATTTGATGTTTCCTTTTTTTCGGTCGAATTTCATGTTACCCATGGTCTTGAATCCCAGCCTTGTTGCTTGTGCAGCTCCGCACAGCTCTTTTGTGTTCAGTCGTCTGAAACCCTAGATGGTTAAAAGGGATATGCCGCTATTGTAGTTCGTTAACTGAAAATAACATGGGTAGTGGTTTTGATGGAAGCGTCGTGTGCAGAAAAGTGATAATAATACCTGCAGAGAACGAAATGTGTAGTCGAGTTAATGTAACTATTTTGCCGCAAACTGCATGAGTCTTCGTCAGTTTTATGTCTGGTGGGATTTATTGTTAAAATGTTTGGTGTTGGAAAACATAGGCGACTAGCACGATCTTGATGCATTCAACCCTCTTCTTTGTTTGCTATGCAATAGACCAAATTGCTGAATGCTGCACCTTGCATTTGATATACATGCATTTGCTTCATGGATTGCTATCTTGGGAGAAACGACACATTATGTAGTGATGTAGATTTTATGCTGGCTCAAATATGGTTGATAAATTGTTAAGTATCATGCAGCAGTAGTAGATTGCTCATTTTGTTGCACGGGACTGAGTTTGCTTCATGCTAGATATAGATAAGGTCATAGAATACGGCACATTGGTTTCAGTAGTTCTGATAGTCAGGGCATTTCAGGGCTGTACAATGCATGCATTTGTTGCACTGATCACTATCATATTAGACATAGGAAAAATGGCACATTGCACAGTAATGCATACTAGTTTGATTATTCAGCCCAAAGGGCTTATATCCTAGCTTCATGGACTAGTTGTTGTCATGGTTCACATAGAAAGAATAAAATGATGCACAGTGTCTTGTGAATGTCTGCAACTTGAATTGCCTAATGTCACGATGTTATACATGGTAGGAAGAGCTCACAATGTCCAAGAGACAAAAGAAGAAGGCCCCTGTGGTCGAAGAAGAGCCAGAAGTAGAGGTTGTCATGAAGACCGAACACATATATGAAGACACTTAATGTGTTTCTGGTGTTGAACCCGAGTACAAATGGGGCGAAATATATAGATTGATTTCCCGCAGGGAAGTTCCCGACATGGGCCTCGAGGAAGAATCCATCTATGCTAACATAGAGAAATATGCTCTCATGAAAGTTGCCACCAGGCCAGAGCTGTTCCCATGCTCTGAGGTAATTGGCTGGATTCTGCCCCGGGCAGATACAACCACGATGATTCTGGGAAACGTTGAAGGACAGGGCTATGCTGCATTCAGCCTTGGATATGTGGCGTTGGCTTATCACCTGCCAGAAGCCCAAGTATTCTTATCTGAAGACTGGCTGAATAGCATCAGAATGGACCTGGTGGAAACTCTTAAGAGAATGCTGTTGCAGGGAAAGCATTACCGGTACAGGCCGACAAGTGAGTATGATACAACGAAATTGAGGGCTCCCTACAGATTCATAGCCTTGATGCTCAATAGAATATTTGGGAGAGCTCATGGAAGACTCTTCAAGCTAGAGTGGATACCCATCATTTTCCATGTGGCCACCCAAGGGACAATTTTCAATTGGGCCAGCATGGTATCCAACAGTCTTTCTTTTTGCTTGACCTCAGCCTTGGAGGGAGAGTCCCAAAAAAGATCGAAATTCTATATGAGTTCAATATTGATAGATTGCATTTTGTGCAACCAGCCTTTCCCTGGTCTCAGGTGCATCTAGGACAGGGAAAGAATGCCTGTTTATGCCGCTTACAGACCATTGTGGGCTCACCAATACCATAGCCATTACAGAGAGGTCTGTGAGCATTTCATTATGCCACTGTACACACTCATTTTCCGAAAGGAGTGTAATTGTATGTCGAAAGAAGCCATGCAAGTAATAGAAGAATACGCAGATTATTACTTAACTAAAAATGGCATGTACTTCCGGATGTTTGGAGGATCAAGAACACCTTCACTGCTGCCCAAATATGCAACAGATTACATAGTCCACAAGGAGGCAGTCAGACAAGTGTTCATAGATGGAATAGGCAGTTTTTTGTTCGAACATAAGAAGACTGCCTACCCTCCTTTGTCATTCAAGCTAGGAAGCTACAGATTCACCAAGGTGAAACAAGCTGCTGAATTCATAGAAGAGTTGGAGAAGTTCCATTTTGGCGAGATGCCTTTCCGGAGGAATGATACTCACAGGAAAGTAGCTGAGTACTGTAAAGAGCATAAGGTGCATTTCGAGTATACTCACCATTTTGATAGGGAAGAATCTGTCTTCCGGAATGCCCCAAACATGACTGCCCTGAAGAAAAGGTTCACGAAGAAAATTACCACCAAAGGAGGAAAAGGGGACGAACAGGCTACGGCTAAGGAAGAAGCCAAAAGGAGGGATGAAGAATCCCAGAGGTTGGTGAAAGAAGCTACAGAAAGGTTGCATACATAAGGAGAAAAAAGCGCTGCCCAAAAAGCAGCTGAGAAAGCAGAGGAAGCAGCCAAAGAAGCAGAAGAAGCAGAGAGAAAGCTCTATGAGGAGCTCCAAAAGCAAGAAGCTGAAAAAATAAAGTTGACACAGCAGTCAGCTTCTGAAACAGCAGCAGGGCAGACTCAGGAGATGGAGAACCCCGAGGTTCAGACCCCTCAAGTACCTGCTACCAGCATACCCATGGTTCCCACGCTCAAGCTGGTCCATTTTGTGCAGGAAAAGGGAAAGGAAATCCCTGATTTCAACACTGTATATTATGATAGGGCAACAAAAAGAATGATAAAGAGGACAGAGAGGAAAGTTGAGGCGGAAGGTCTACCTAGTAAAATGATAACAGATACTGCTATTATGCTAGGAACAGACCAGGATCCGAGATTTACCCTAAGAGCCGGGTCCGCATTCATCCAAGCTTTAGAGGATAATGTAGGCAAGATAATGAGGGACTTGGAACAATCCAAGAAAACATCCGCTCAATTAAAAGATACATTGAGGAAAGAGAGGGAAGATAGCAACAGGCTCAAAAGGAAATATGAGGATGTGCAACGGGAAATGAAGTCCTCCAGAGCTGAAGTACAGGCCGTCCAAGTAGAAATGCAAGTCAAGGAAACAGCACAGGAGGCCCTAGAGAAAGTGCAGAAGGAATGCCAAGATCTAAAGGGTGAGAAGGGACAACTACTGGCAAAGGTGGAGGAGCTAGAAGAACAGTTGAAGATCCTCTTGCAGGCCAATGATATGCATACCCAAGAACTGAGAAATGAACATCAGGAGCAGATTTTTGCTTTGAACACTGCTTTGGAAGTAGCAAGAGAACAGCAGGTCAATCTTCAGCCTCTCAAGCAGCATGTATTGACCCAGAAAACCAAGATGTTGCAGCTGCATACTGCTGTTGAAAAAGAAAGGTGTAAAGTGCTGCAGATCGACGGCCGATTGGAGGAGATCCTGGAAACTGCATCCTACTTTGTGGATAGGTCCCAGGACGTCCTAGAGATCCTGATTGTACGAATGGCAAGGTTGGAGAACAACGAGGAAACCCCAGCAGAGCTACCGGCAAAAGACCCGCAGGCCCTCAAACGGGACTATAACCTAGTGGAGTTTGCTATAAATACTGCTGAAGACTTCAAGAAGGCAGTAAAGAAGACAAAGGGATTATGCACCGAATTCTTCAGAAGACTTCTCAATACATACAACCGGTGCCAGATAAAAGCGGAGGAGAGGCTTGAAGTTTTCCCAGATCACGATGCCTTTGTGGAGTTATTGCAGAAGAGATTCCAGGAGGAAGAAGCTAAGGTGCAGGATATCAAAGCCATGGATGATCTGATCTTGAGAAGCCAAGTAGATCACCTAGCCGTCAGTGTACTGCTTCTGGAATATCAGCTCCGATTGAGTACGCCCAGGGTCGAGGCTATCAAGAAACAAGCTGAGAAATTTGAGATAAATATTCAGTTTTTAGAACCTTGTACTTTTGAAGGTATCGCTAATGAGGCTGCAGCGTGGAGGAAGTTTCTGGATAGTCAAGTGGGCCCTTCCTCATGAAGGGTCGGTCATCATTATAATTTGTAACTAATTTTTGTAAAATATTTAAGAAAAATAGAATGTTGGGAGACGAGAGGTTGGGAAGCCCAAAGGTCACTTTGGGCAGCCCAACAGTCTGACCCTTTTTGTATAAATGTAAAAGACTTAGAAGAAGGGAGGAGACTTTTTCCCAGTGAGACTGGTGAAGACATATTGTAAGAAGAACTATTTCCTTTTGCAATAGAAAATTACAGTTTTCCTGTTGGAGAAAGCTTAGTGGAATATTCAAATGTTGTGCTATGGATTTGTTGAAGATGAACTATTTCGTTTTCAGCTTTATGTCCATTAACTATGAGACCGTTCTAACTCATTGAACCTATGTTCTTGTATGAATGTTTTCCGGTTTATTTCATGAAGATTTCCACTATGAGTAATGTATGCTGCTTATGAAATAATTGGCTATCTGATTGTTGAAATATCTTTAATTTTTCATGCGTTGTAGAGAAGAATATCAGCTACCTGTAATTTCTATTTATAATACATGAATAATCCACATTACTCATAAATAAATCATAGTCTGGCTCCCCGGGGATAGGTGGATAGATAAGTAGTTAGATGGATAGTTAGTTTGTTTCATTCTTGCATATGTGATGTAGATGCTTGTGAGCCTAAGACGAGAGGTAAGAACCTGCGAATCACATTGTGACTGCTCCCTGCATCTCGATCACCCTGCATTGTTAATTGGGCCTTTGCATTTCATACATTAAGTCAAAATTACAAAAACTCAGTGGACCGGGCCGCAACCGGTAAAACCTTTGTTTTGTTACTTTGACCTACGGTAGCCGGACCGCAAACCGGACGGATTCCCTATACCAAATAGTCAACAGGCTAGTTGGGAACGTTGATTGGGGAGAATCCTTTACTGTGGCCGCCTGCGAATTTCTAGGCCTCAACAAACTTAACACTAATGTTGGGAAATCTAGGGAATCATATATGTTACAATTATGTCCACATATTTGGGAAAATTAGTATATTGCTCAATTCGCCTCGAGGAGGCACATCTCTCTATCCAATCAGATTTGCAAGTCACCAACATTGAAAAATTAGGGTTTCTTTGTCAAACCCTGGGTCCTTCAGAAGTAGTCTTTAGGAAAAGCATTGAATCAAGCATCAAGTTTAAGTAATCTCATTGGTAAGTTCTATTCTCTCTATTTCCATTTAAGGTTCTCACTTTAATAAGATGACAAAAAACACCAAGCTTGAGGACAAGATTGAAGGAGCTGATAACTTCCAAGCATGGAAATATAGAGTGCTTCCCATACTAGAAGAGCATGACTTGAAGAACTATGTCAAAGAAGAAGTTGCATATCCAGAGGGAGGTGAGGACAAAGCTAAGCATAAGAAGAAACTAGTCAAAGACAAGAGGATAATTACAGACTCCATCAAGGACCATTTGATTTCACATGTATCATCTTTGAAGACTCCCAAGGAGATATTCGATGCTTTGACCAACCTACATGAAGGAAAGAATATCAACATGAAGATGACCTTAAGGACTCAACTCAACAGTGTGAATATACAAATATCAAAAAGCATCCAATCTTACACATAAGGGTCTTCCAGATCAAGGAACAATTAGAAGCTATTGGAGACAATGTCAAAGAAGCGGAAGTGGAGATAACAACTTTGAATGGTCTCCCAAGATCATGGGAATCATCCATTCAAGGAATTTGTTCTAGAAGGAAGCTCACCTATGGGAGGAATGCACACAAGAAGAAGATTGATTGATAGCAAGAGAAGAAAGGATGGGTAAAGATGATAATCAATCCCTAACAACTCATGCCAAGAAGAGAAAGAACAAGAAGTAGGAACATTCTCGCAAGAAAAAAATATTTCAAAAGAAGGGCCTTTCACAACTAAGATGTTTCACTCGTGATGAGAAAGGACAATTTTCAAAAGAATATCCCAAGAAGAAACAATGGAAGGATGTTATGATCAAGGAGTACCAGTCGATCACGAAGAATGATGTCTAGGACAAGGTTACAAGACCTGAAGGGAAGTCTATAGCGTCTTCCAAGTGGATCTACTAGATCAAACATGAAATAGATGGCAACATCGAGAAATAAAAAAATAAAGTTCATGGTTTCTCTTAGAAAGAGGGAGTCGATTATGGAGAGACGTTGCTCTAGTGGACAGACACACTTCTTCAGTGGTGGATATTACACTAGACAGATGGTGTAATCGAAGTAGAAGGGAAAATTGAGCAACCTCCAAGATTTGGGACTCTCTATAGAGAACCACATATACGCAGAAGCCTTTGTACAGGCTCAGAAGGCACTGAAGGGCTGTGTATATGACACTTTTTGTTCTCTTATTCTTGCCTCATTTATGTACTTTTTTATTTGTTCTTATACCATCATTAATTCCCTTGGCCATATTTAGCAACGTTTTGGCTATGGTAAGGATTGATCATGTTTTCCTTGAATACATGTCATTTTCTAGTGATTTGGTATGGTTATGCTGCTTGAATTTCCTACTAAAAAAGTGGTGTTTCACGTTCACTATTATTACAATTTAAGGTTGTGGGACAGGGTAGATGTGAAGAGCTGACAGACTTGCAAATAAGTCTCAATTTTATACACATCATGCAAGAAAAAATCAAGTTGAAGCAACTAGCTCTCGTGCATGGTTCGATTTAGGCTCATGGTTAATTAAATGCGATCCTGCTGGTCATTATACATAATTTTGGTCAAACTACTGAACACGTTCATGGTCCTGTCGCCAATATGGGGATCAGTGATTCTATGGCCAATGCAGCAATTGCGACACCCTTCAATGATTGGTAATCTATTGGGTCATCCAACAGATCTGTTGTTGTTTCGAAATATTTTAGAACTACTTCTACTCTTCATGGTACCGGCTCCTGGATTGGATCACAAGATCCTTTGGAAATCAATAGATAAGCTTTATCTAGAAATCGATTGCAATTGTACACTTGTTTCTAATCCTCCCCGTGTGTTTTGTTGCATAAAAACTTTGAATCTCCTCTGGTGGAGTTTAGCCATCACTTTACATAGATATATTGAACACTGTTGTAATCAGACTTTATTATATAAAATTGTTATTTTCCTGATTCTGGATGTGTTAATCAACTTTGTGTGAGTGATGGGCGTGTCCAATGCTTGTCTATGAAGGCAGAGCCCCCTTCTGGTGGCAGGTGTTTCTGTAGTTAGGATTTATTTATGCATGTAGTTTGCTAATTAATTTGTCGTGTTGCTTTCATAATTCAGTGTGTTGATTATAGCTAGGTGTGAATTCTTTAATTGGGATATGATTGGGTAGTGCAATTGTTCTATTATTATTATTGAATGTCGAGGAATGTGTGGATTGTGAATGTTGGATCTAAGAAGACAACTATGTGGTGAAGGGTCGCATTAGACATTTCTTAGAATTTTGTTGCTAATCGGTAATGATAGAAGCATGTTGTTAAATCTTGACTAGTCCATTTTGATTCAATTGTTGTTAGTTGTTGGTTCCATAGAATTTTTTTCCGCTGAATTTCAGAATCATTTAAATAAGATCTTGTCATTGAATTTCCTTTCGTAGTGTAGTGAGATAATCTGTGGTAGTTGAGAGTTGGTGCTTTGCTTCTAGTTTAATTAATTGTAAGATTTTCTGTAACAATGATTTCATTAAGGAATCATTCACCAACAGTTGCATTTTAATCTAGCTTTATCAATTCATTGGCTTCCTTTGTTTCAAAAATCATTCAGATTATAGTGTACACAAACTTTATCAAGTAGCTCATAAGCCTTTGTGGCCCTGGGTTGATAACTCATGCACAACTTTCAATTACATCTTAATTAAAAGGTAAAAGAAACATTCGTCATTTTGGCGTTGTTGTCTAGGAGCTGCCAAGGAAATTGTAATTTTGGTTGATTATTCTGGTTTCGTGTGTGTGTTTTTCTATTTTCTTCTTGGAGTGTGTTGTGTATGATATTTTCTGAAGATAGTATTGTGTGATTTCTGAGGAGGGATGAGTAAGACACACAGACAATTCTGTTGGATTATTGCCCATCGTATGTCTCTATGACTCTAAATCATGCCAATTATTCATGTGTAGAATAAGAGATAGTACATGTAGGCTTGTATATGCATACAATACCCCCCCATACACTAGCCGTGCAGTAAACACATGAAGCTCAGTCTAAGAATATAATTCATACATGTTGTATAATGTAATTTTTATATATAATTCATGATAATATGAATACATAGTCTCTCAGCATATATAGTACATAATAGTGAAGAGTTACGTCTATTCTCATGCCGTTGTTGCATTTAGCATATATAATATTAATTAACTAATTAATTAATCTAATTTATTATTTTATTTACATATTATTCTATTTGGTATGTTACAAGTCATACTGCTTTGAAAAGATTCGTCCATGAATATTCTATGAGTGTACTGCAGTTACTAGAATTTTTACCACGAATAAAGGTGCCACGGTTCAATAGTCCTTGAAATAATTGGCCGCACTTCCATTCAAATTTTTTCATGCATATGATTATGTAGATAAACACATAAGAACTATATGGAGTATTCTTCTGAGCTTTTAATCTAATGGTGTTCTTTTGATTTTCTAATTTGACATAGATTTCTGATATTTCTGCATGCTTTGATATGGTTCTCTTATCTTTAGCGACAACCACTAATAATGGACTTACTTCCTTGTCTGGCGAGCTTGTCTTTAGTTGTTCCTGGGGAACCTTTTGATGTTGTGATTCTAGAACATCTTGAGTTACAACCATTGAAGAATGTTCATCTCTTTATTTTTCGTATCATCTTAAGGGTTTTGTTTTGCTACGTTATCATGATTAAGTTCAACTTTGACGTTTTTATTTTCATCATTGTATTACTCTATATCTTCAATTTTTCATAATTGTTGTTAACAATGACTTCATTTTTAACCGTATTTTGTGTTTTCTTACAATCTACGACATCGCCATTTTCTTTACAAATGATATTGACATTATGATTGTTAGAATCAACTTGATCTTTCAAATCTTTGTCTTCTACCTCTTCTATTTCATCGTCCTTGTTATCGTCTTCCTTAATAAATCCTTGTTTTGGAGTTTCACTAAACAATTTTATAGATTTTTCCGTTGGCGTATTAATGTGTCTTACTTCTCTTCCTTGTAAGAATCCGCAACGAATTTTTGGTAGACGTACATATTTTTGTTTGAGTATCGTATTAGGAGGTTTGTAGTTGGGGTGTCTTTTGTTATCCCTCTCGGAGTCTGGTGACCTGAATCTCTTGTAAGGAGGGATGTAAGGAGGGATATAAGGAGGCAGTCGCCGTGGCCTCCCTTGTTCCTCTTTACTTAGGAACTTGGGATTGGTAGACGCTTCTTCTGTTGGGAGTGCAAATGCGGTTTCCATCTTTCCTTTGCTTGAAACTTTGGAGACCGTAACGACTTCTTCTATCGTGGGTGCCATAACAGTTTCCCGCTTTTCCTCGCTTGAGAGGTGAGATGCCATAACCGCTTCTTCTTCATAATCTTATCTCAACATTGGCTCAGTTGGAGAAATAAAGTCTTCTGGGTTAGATCCTGATACAATTTGTTCATTGATTCCATCTTCTTCTTTGGTGGGTGCAAAATCAGTTTCCAGCTCTTCCTTATTTGGAAATTCCAGGGGCGTAACCGCTTCTACTATCATAGGTGCCATTGGAGTTTCATGCTTTTCCTCACTTGAGAGGTGAGATGTCGTAGCCACTTCTTCTTCATAGGCTTCTTCATCATCTTCTCTCAACATTGGCTCAGTTTGAGCAATAAATTCTTTGGGGTCAGATCTTGCTACAATTTCTTCATTGCCTTTTTTCTTGGCTATGTCTTCTTTTATTTCCAATATGATCATTTTCAATTTTGTGTGCGTTTCTTCTTCCCTAAGGCATCTCTTTTCTATTTCTTCGCGTTTAGATTCAATAATCCTTCTCAGCTTCTGGACATACATGATTTTATTGAATGTTGGAAACATATTGATTCCAGTTTGTGAAAATCTTCAAAAAGATTTTGAATTTTTTTCTTTTCCTTTTTTATTTTGTTTTTTTTTTGGAAAAAAATATATATTAATAGTTAATTAATAACAAAAAAAATTCCAAGAAAAAAAAGCGTAATTTTATTCATCTTTCGAGATCAAAATTACATTTAGTATATTCACTTCCAGGTGAATTCTAGAGTCCAAAAAATGGATCCAATATTGAGACTGCCAAGTCTTCTGTAAAAAAAACAAAAAAACATACACAAAAGCTTTGAACAATTGCTATATAGATCATTACATAGTATCTCAGTCGATTTTCACAGCCATCTGAAAACAACTGATGTGACAAGCTCTGTCAATGAGAAATGACCATATCGATAAATATGGAATAGCGATAAACACATCCAAGATGTAGTANTGTCAACGAGAAATGACCATATCGATAAATATGGAATAGCGATAAACACATCCAGGATGTAGTAACAAAAGAAAGAATCCACAAAGGACTGCCAACGAGAAACACTAACAACAAATGTATGAACCTCCATCATACCCATCGAGCACACATCAGGCACAAAACCCATTGTGAAAACCCATACTGCCAACAAGAACAGAAACTAATAGAAAATGTCATATATATTCGNAACAAGAACAGAAACTAATATCAACTGTCATATATATTCGAGAACAAAAGGCTGATAACCTAAAACATCAAAATGTTTCAGCTATATACATAGATCAAAAAACAGCCCGCGACTAGAAAACAACCACAATGAAACCATCAACATGCTTGTCAATGAAAAGTTATCAATGTACTGCTTGTCAAATGTCTGAACAATGAAACCATTATATAGTATCTCAGTCAAGTTTCCAGCCAGCAGAAAACCATATATTCCTGTTGTGACAGACTCTGTCAACTAAAAAAGACCATATCGATAAACATAACACCGCAGACATAATTAATATGGAAGAGCAGTATACACAACCAACAGGCAAAGGAGATCCCACTGTGAATCCAAAAGTACACAAACAGCATATGTATGAACCAACCATCATACACCTCGAGCATATACAACAGGCATATAAAACCCACTGTAACAAAACTGCCAATAAGAACAAAACTGATAGCAACTATCATAAATAACATATGGCTGACATATGGCTGATAACCTGTGGCACTTCAAAAGTTATCAATGAACGGCCTGTGAAAAAATGTCTGAACAATTCCTGCATTATATTCTTTCACCAGTCAAGTGCCCACTTCCATCCGGAGCCCTTCCTTGGAAGCTTGGTCCGCTTCCTGAATAGTTAATTAATAATTATTGTTGCTAATGATATATATAATTTTCTATATATTGTTGTTTATTTATTTATTTAATAATAATAATAATAATAATTAATATTATTATTATTATTTTAAACTAACCATAATATATATATATATATTGTTATTCTTTTTTTCTTTTTAACTTTATTTTTCTTTACTTTTTATTTTTCTAAACCACATGGTTTTCTTTAAAACCATGTGTTGTTTTACACTTTTTCTTTTCTTTTCTTTTTTCCTTTTTTTTTATTACTTTTTCCTCTTTTCACTCGAAAAATTATTTGACCACAGGTCACGGTAAAACCGTTGTGATACCACTCATAAGAATATGATTCTTACATGTTGTATAATGTAATTTTTATATATAATTCATGATAATTTGAATTCATAGTCTCTCTGCATATATAACACATAATAGTGAAGAGCTACCTCTCTTCTCATGCCTTTGTTGCATTTAACATATATAATATTAATTAATTAATTACTTAATCTAATTTATTATTTTATTTACATATTGTTCTATTTGGTATGTTACACTCGGTCAAAGGAGGGCGTACTTGGAGGATGCCACCTTCTACAAGCATTCCTAAGCAAGAGAAGCCTGAGCATTCTGCCACTACCACTGACAAAACAATTTTACCAACACACATTGACGAGTATCTGTCAGTGACATAATTTTCTCAAGAAGAATAATTTGTTAAGGACAAAGAACTTCCCAATAAAGTAAGTGTTGACATCCAATTGAGCAAGGAACAACAGTCTACCATCTCTCCATTGTCAGCTAGGTTAGCTACATTGGAAAATTTTTGGGTAAATATGGATGGCAGGGGAGAGCACATTCCCACCAGGAAGGAAACCAACCGAGGAGATACCAATAGAGTATAATCAAGTATAAGAACGAATACCTTCAAATTCCCAATCAGAAATCCAAGGACTACACTTACAAACCAGATGAAAACCATTCCACATTTGGCATTGCCAAATTTTCATGGTATGGCAAGTGAGGACCCAGACACCTTTTTGTTTGAATTTGATGTCCTCTGCATGAGCTATGATTATGTTACAGATCAACAAAAACTAAAACTTTTTCCAGCTACACTGAAAAACCTGGAACTTAGGTGGTTCATGGGGCTGGAAGGAGATAACATCTCAACCAAGGCCGAGATGAACAAAGTATTCCTAGAGAAATACCAATAATATTGCAAAGATAAGGATCAGAAGGAAGCAATTTTTAAAATGACCCAACAAGAGGACGAAAACTTAGAGGACTATGTGGATATATTTCAATATAATTTGGAAAGATCAAGACAGACTGTGTTAAACGATGATACATTGAAGATTATGCTCTTAGGAGGAATTAGAGATGATTACATTGAGATGCTCAATTTAATAGGTGCATGGGATGTGTCCTTACTAAAGTATGTAGAAATATGCGACCTTTGCATAAGATATTCAAGGAATGCCTCCAAATCAGGAAGAGGGATTAGGGACGTAGTAAATAGATTCACCGAGACTCCAAGGATGGAGATTGGAAACCTCTTGGAGGATTTTAAAACTGATATACTCAGCTCTCTGAGTTCTCAGTTGGATGCACTTCAGGAAAAGAAAAGGCAAGAATAGGAAGATCGCGCTTTGGCCATTTTTTGCCCTAAATGCAGAAAAAGGCACCCCCTTAAGAGTTGCCCACTAGACAAAGTGGAAATATGCCTTCTATGTGACCAGGAGCATCCTACAAAAGACTGCCCCTCCCTGCCAGGACTTAAGGCTATATATGCGGAAGCAGGGACAGATAAAAAACATATTTGTTTCATTTCTCAAAAGCGCCCATGGAAACCTTGACCCTCAAGTACGGTGCTATATCCTATGCAATCATTAAATCCTTATTGGAACAATGCGTAAATACACCAACCATAAGTCTCAAAAGCTCCATAAGTTCCACAAAAATCCCAATCTTGGTATCCGCCTATGCCACAACAAACCTGGGCACGCCCATACTCACAGAACAACCCTTGGTAATCAAACTGGAAAAATCCAGGTTTTGGGAATCAACAACAACCTCCTCAAATGCAAACCCTCCAATTCCAATTTGCACCAGTACAACCATTAATGCAACCTCCTCCACAACCTCAGTTAACACTACCATTAAACAATCCACCTCCTATACCACTTCTTCCTGCACAACCCGCTCCTAACCCCAATAATAAGGCTGGACAACCTGTAATGGTTGTTGAGCTACCAAATTACCCAACCTATTCCATTTCCACAGTAGACTACCACAACATCCAATTGAGTTATGACAAGAATATCAAGAAAATTTCTCTCATAATTATAGAAGAAGAAAATGAAGAAACACCAGAAACCTCACCAGTTCAATCTGAAGATAATCTCCCACCCCATCCACCCACAAAACCACAAGAAACAGAGCAAAAACAACTTCCACCATACCCTGAGCGCTTAATTGTAGGAAAACTAATGCCTTAGTCGAAATTTGATCTCCTAGGGGAATTGCAAAATGTCTCTGTGAAAATTCCATTATTCCAAGTTATTAGAGACATTCCCATCCATTCCAAAGCCATTAAATAGTTATGTTTGAGGGAACCGGGTAGAAAGAGAAAGTATCCTCCAACAATCCATGTAGTAGGATATTTGGAAGAATTGATGATGGGAACACTTTTGTTGCTAAGTACGTTGACCCTAGTAGTCCCGTTGTCAAGGTGAAAATAAATGGCATGGCCCTCTCCAACACATTGATAAATTTGGGAGCAACCATTAATTCTATAATTTTATAGTATTTTAAGAATATCATAAAGTACCGTATTTCAATAAAATTGATAAAAAATAATTTTTATTTAATATATTCGTATTAAATAAAAATTAATTAAACATAGATTTTGTTACTTTTTTCAATTAATTAAACATAAATTTTGTTATTTTTTTCAATTATTATTCATTTAATTCTTTTTTAATAATTTATTTATTTTAACTTAGAATGTACTAACAATATATTTGTTCATCTTAAATCATAGTAATATTGAACACAAAGTCAAGTTTTCAATTTTGGTATATAGTCACTTCCATTTTTTTGTCTTTCGAATTTGATTCAGAGATTAAAGTTCATTTGCCTTCATACAAGTTTTGTTTTTTTTTCAAATTTAATGTTTTTATTAATGTTTTAATAACTGCTTTTTAGTTTGATTGATAGTTTTTTTTAGCACTTATTTTTAACTTTTTATTTTTAATCTTTTTAAATGGTTAAAAAATAACAATTGATACAAATAAATGTCAAACAACAAGAAAAATTTGTCATAAGGCATTTTAGTTATTAAATTTGGTAAAAAGATTAATTTATCTTTTTTAAAGAAATAATAATATATCCTTTATAAAAAGAAAGAAACAGGTTAATAAAATATAATAATGTCTTGTATAACTTAAAATTTTAAAAATTTGGAAAGTAAAAATAATAATATACCCTTTATAAAAAGAAAGAAAAATGTTAGTAAAGTATAATAATGAAAAATATTAGTAAAATATAATTATGTTGTGTATAATTTAAAATTTGTAAAGTTACGTGTTTCCAAATTTCAAACTTAGATAATATCTTTAAATAAATTCTTGTAATGAAAAGCATCTATTAAGTTATTAAATTTTTTATATTAAATTATTAATGTTTTAGAGTGGAAATTGACTATATTATTATTTTTTAATATTTAAAAGTTTAATTTTAGGTATCTTTACCATAATTTGATTTTCAAATACTTAACAAAACATGATAAGAGTTTGGAGTTTCAAAGAACTTTCTATAAGTCAGAAAATTGTTATATAACATATAAACAATGAAAACATTTTTGCATTGTTTAAATTAGTATAATTTTTTAATAGAGGGGAAAAATATTATTAAAATTTAAAAATTAATTATCAATATTTTTAATAAATAAATTATATTTCAATGATTATTTTATTTAAATTATAATTTTTTCTATTTGAAGAATTTTTATTTTATTTTATTTTATTTTATTTTTTTTATCTTTTATTTCTTTTTAACTTATTTAACTTTAATTACAAGGAATGTGATTTCCATTTTTTTTTTACTTACGACAAAAGGCATTTTCCAAGTGAGAAAGACTCCCCTGTGTTGGCTTTTTATTGCCCATCATTCGTTGTATTGGTTTACCGACAATTGGGATCGACTGGTTTGTTTGATCGTTATCTGTTCCTGGCATTGGCTCGTGTCAGTCTGCCTGATGTCATGGTGTATGAATCCTTAAATACGGCTCATATGCTTCCAATGACTTCTTTTTCAGAGTTGCATGCAAGAGAAGCAACATCTGACAATAGCACAACTCGGGACTGTTTTTCCCAGTGGTTGCACATTAAGAAGCCATGATTCTGATTGATTGGGAGGACGCACTGAGGTAAACACAATTGCCTGAAAGGGGCATCTTATGGAAGCTGTTAGTCTGCGATTTTTCCTGGTGAAGGCATCCTTCGACAATTGTTTCTTAGATGTCATGATTTTCTAGTGACTCCACCTCGCATCTCTTGGTAGATGTTAGGCCACAAATTCTTGGCTTTGCAGCTCCATCCTTACTTCACTTACAATACAACATTCTTTTCACCCCAAAGTACACTTACTACATCCTTACTTCATTTACAATATGCATTCTTTTATTTTACCCAAAAATACACTAACTAATTTTAATTTTTTTCATGAATTAAATTTCTATCAATAACATAAATACCTCCTCTTGATGTAATATTTTGATAAATTAATCAATTAAACTTAAGTTATTGTAATATTTTGATAAATTAATCAATTAAACTTAAGTTATTGCATGTGTACTTCAATGGTAATGTTTGATTGTGCATATTTGGAAATTTGTACCTAATGACGATGACAACTACCAGTGACAAACATTAACATCCAAACTTAGTGCCATTGGAGATTGCCATGGTGTTCTCAACCAACCTTGTCTATAATTTAATAAATTAATCACTTGAAAGTGCAATAATATTAAAATCGTTTATTTTCGTCTATGCTTTTTAATTTACATATTAGTGGAGTTTTATTCAACACTCTTGATGCGTTGTTTAAAACACTTGGAATTGGGGGAAGAGGTCGCGGGTTCAAACCCATGGACCTCTCCCCATGCTGCGCTCTTTATTGGCATGCATATAATACAGTTCATTTCTTATATGCGGTGGCATGGTATAATATAGTTTATTAAATGTATTCGTTAAACCTTAAGTGATCCATAGTGGTTGTTTACATGCCACTTCCAATTACTAATACCGATTACACCAAATGCAAATTGCTTTGCTTCCCTTTTGGTATGATTTGTCAATATATTCTCCGAGGGCATTCCCGATTGATTTCAGACATTCCTCACTCCAAGAAGAGATGGAGCCTTTGAAGTTTTATCCAGACGGGAACGGAGGTGGGGATATCTTCATCCAGATCAAAATCCAGGGTCCATCGATTCAGGTAAAGGCCCCCTTGGACCGAGGAAATATGGACCAGTCCTGAAGACTAAATACCCGTCTTCCTTGTATTAGAAGAGAAACACAAATAACCCTCTATCGTAGGCAAACAATGTGATCTTACTATGAATGAGGTGCCTCCATGATTTATCTAGCCAGTGTTCCATTGCATTCGGGGAGGGCCACATTCTGCTGAACTGGCCTATGAGACCGTGGTTCTACAAAGAAAGTGTCATGCTTCAAAAGGATGGTGAAGACATAACTGCAGTTGGAATTGTTAATATTTCATATGCTAACCTAGATATCATCAGTGTTTAATCCAAATTCACAACAGTAGCATATGCAGAATCATTGAAAGAAACACAATCACAAGATAGACACAGTATTTATCCTGGGAAACCCTCAAAGGGAAGAAAACCCAACAAAACTTCCTATGTATAAGATGTATAAGATAAAACCCCGAAACAGGTATTCTCCTCCTTGTTTATTTGTCTCTCTCTCTCTCCTATGCACTACACAAGTGAGTGAGTTTGTTTTATAATGAGGAACACAGCTCCTCTGTTTATACACTTTAACTCACTTAACTTTCACCCTAACAAGTCGGCCCCACTAAACTGAGTGGGGTGACTTCACCTAGAAAGATTCAAAACAATATTATATTATATTCAATGGGGTACTATTGATCCAACTTACAATAGAGGCTTTACCTCATGACTCTATGATGACCAATTACAATAGTAACATCCCGATGGAGGAATAATAACATCTCCCTTGGGGTACATTAGTAAAATACATTTTGAATATCCTTTGAAGTTACACTATTTCAACACTCCAAGAAACATATCCATGTATTTCTTGAATAGTCATTTATAAATGTGACATAATATTCATATCCACTTAACGATATGGAAGGCATAGAACCACATACATTAGAATGAATTAATTCCAATGTATCTTTAGTCTTTGTTTCACTCTTTGGAAAGGGATTCTTGATGTTCTTTCCTCCTGCACATCCTTTGCAAGTTCCCTCGTGATCAATCTTTAGATATGGTAACCCTGTTACCACCTTTCTCATAGAGGGTAGTGCTTTGTAGTTGATGTGAGCAATCCTCCTATGCCACAGTTCACTTGAGCTAGTAGTCTCATGGAGCAATCCTCCTATGCCATAGTTCACTTGAGCAATCCTCCTTTGATTTTGTACATTCCTCCTTATTCTTCACCAATGACCACATCATCTTCAAGTTTCTTTCCTTTGGACCACATAAGTACTTGTCCATCTATGAAATCAACTCTATATCCTTTCTTGTCTACTGTTGAGATGGAAAGTAGGTTCTTTTTCAAACCTGGTGCATATAATACTTCCTTCACCTTCATGGAAGTCCCAGAGTTAAGATTGTAGCTTGATTCACCAATACCTTTCATGGGATATTGATAGTCATCTCCCAATGATACTTTATGAGGAGAGTTCTTTTCTTCAAGTCTTGACAGAGTTTGTTTCTTCCATGTCATGTGCTTTGAAGCACCACTATCAATAAGCCATGTATCTTCTCTAGGTGTTACAGACCTAGAGAATGCAGAGAATAGTACATATTCTTCTACATATTCTTATTTTTCTAGTCTCTTTCGAGGTCTTTCTTCCTCATCCTCATCTTCATCTAGATGGGCATGATGTCTCTCTAGCAATGTGTCCTATCCTATGTGGACACTAAGTTTGTCCTCAAACTTAGTGCTTGGGGCCATCCTATCCAGGAGGTCACTAAAAATTGAAATTTCTCAAACTGAAAAGCTGACCTTACCAGGAGATGCACTTGACTGAGGCAAGTTGGTTGGTCCACTTGGTTTTTGGAGATCCCAAATATTCACCCTCAAAACTTGCTTGCGAGGTTGTAGCTTTTGTAGAATTTTTGGTTATGGTTTTCTACAGTTTTTTGGTTCAAGGCCAAACTAGGGTTTGGATTTCCCGGAGATTCAACCACCCAAAAACTTTGATCCTGGTATCAATAGGTGCGCTCTAGGGAGGCACACATTTCTATGCAAGCAAATCATCCAAATTCCAAAATTTACAGAAACCCTAATTTATTCCGAAGAGGGAGGAGAGAGAGTTTCACCTTTTGAAAGTTGTTCTATCCAGGCTAGCTCTGATAACATGTTAAGATTTCATATGCTAAGGTAGATATCATTAGTGTTTAATCCAAATTCACAACAGTATTATATGTAGAATCACTGAAAGAAACACAATCACAAGATAGACACGGTAGTTATCATGGGAAACCCTCAAGGGGAAGAAAACCCAACAAAACTTCCTTTGTATAAGATGTATAAGATAAAACCCCAAAACATGTATTCTCCTCCTTCCTTCTCTCTCTCTCTCTCTCTCTCTCTCTCTCTCTCTCTCTCTCCTATACGCTACACAAGTGAGTGACTCTGTGTTATAATGAGGAACACAACTCCTTTATTTATACACTTTACGTCACCTGACTTTCACCCTAACAAGTCGGACCCACTAAACTGTCTGGTCCGACTTCACCAAGGAAGATCAAAACAATATTATATTATATTCAATGGGGTACTATTGACCCAACTTACAATGGACGCTTTACCTCATTATTCTACGATGACCAATTACAATAGTATCATCCCTACGGAGGAATAATAAGATCTCCCTTGGGGTACATCAGTAAAATACATTTTGAATATCCTTTGAAGTTACAATATTTCAATAGGAATATCAGACGATTTGGGGACAAAGTGAGCGCTTGTTCTTTTTTGCTTCGGATGAGCTATTGCAATGTTAAGAAAAGCTCGAAACACAATATCATCTATGGGAGCGGGCAAAGGAAAAGAGGGGGGAGGAGGAGAAGCCCCCTCCGAAGCCATCACTAAAGAGAGGCACGAGCCAGATAGTGATAGCGCTAGGGTTTCCTTAGATCATAGCTCCGTTTAGCGAGGGTGTTCTTCATGCATTATTTATGTTAATAAGATTTTAATTTATATGATTAATATTTCATAATTTTGAATAGTCTATTTTTTCAAGATCATCGTCTCGTCACAAGTTCATAATGATTCACTTCATTGTGATGCGCTCCTCCAACCTAAACTTGGCCTCTAATCCTTTTCTCCATGCAATTTCTCTTCCCCAACCATGAGATATTAGTTATGATAATCCTTTGCCCAATCTTCATTTCTTGACCCTGTATCCAAAGGTTTGCCAAAGAAAAATGCATTTAAGTATTCTTCCCAACTTCGATACTTGGATTGCTTCGATTCGTAACTTGTTAAAAGCCTATTGAAGAAACATAACCAATTCAAATACCAATGGTCCATATTTAAGTCTCATTGCTTCGCCCATTTATTATTCCCTGCTAGCAGGGAATTATGTAATCAAGCATGTTTTGATAGTCGTGTCAATCAATCACGGTTTTTTATGTTATGCTTTTTTTAAGAAAATCGATTCATTTTCCTAAGTATTTCACATCTACCTTCTTATTACCAAATTTATTTTTCATTTCCTAGTGGCACTCCTCACAACTGACAACCTTGACATCTCTTCTTTGTCGTAAATGAACCTTGTTGACAACTCAGACATTTGTTCACCTTGCATGGCAATTTGCATGCGTGTGTAGGGAAGGTGGTAGATGGGGAAGGTCGATCTTCCCATCTATCCCATGCCATGCATCTCTTCCCATAAGTAACTATCATCTCCATCAAGTTTCTTGAACTGTCTTTTGTATTACGTGTTGAGTATCTGTTTCCTTGTGGCCTCTTTGGTCCTGTATTTTTGTATTTGGCTGAGTATTTGGCCCCAAATGTCTTTCCTCTTCATGGGGAGATCTTTTGGTGTGTTGGGGGATCCCCATAGTCTTTCTCATAGCTTGGAAGCCTGCTATGGAAGGTTGTCATGTATAAGATGTCCTTTGATTCTCCATGAATAACAAGGTTTGGCATTTTTTCTGTTGAAAAAAAAAACCCTCAACACATGTTTACAATGTGAAAGATTTAATAAGCAATAAATTAACCTATTGTGACAGCTTGTAGGTTCTTTTTCTTGAACCTAGACTTCATATCTATTCAATTCTAAATTCATAGCTATGATTTTACTTTCAACTCACCATAACAAGAAATTGTATATTTAGATAGCGCAAGCTTAAGCTTTACTAGTCATCCTCCTAAAGAGAAAACGATTTTGCAAAAGCCACAGAGTGTTGGTGGAGTTTCAGAAACATTTCTTGAAAAGCCGCCCAAGCACGATTTTGCACTTTGTTTTTAGTTAATCATTCCTTGATATAATCAACATTTTTTTTAAAAAATTTAGAAAAATAAAATCTAAATTTAAAAACAATATATTAATTCACATCTGATTTAATGTCCAACATATAATATATTAAAAATACAAGCTTTTAGTTGAAGAAATGACAGTAATTAACACCATTGTCAATTTCTACTGTTTTGAAAAAGTATAGACAAGGAACTTTATTATATGGAAAATTGCATCCCCTCTTGTGCCTTTAATATTTTCACAGTATTTTATTATTGTAAATTCAGGCCATCATAGTGACGGTTCACAACCCTGCGAATAACATATATTTTATTATGTTGTCATCTTTTGCAGGCAGATAGCTTACTAATTAAATGCTGTTACATTACAGATCTACAATGATGGTGTATCTGAAGCTGGGATGTTGGATGTATACATGTCGCTTAAAAGTTTGTTACATGGATTGTGATGCATCGTCTAAACATATGTGATGTTCATGTAATATCTTTATTTCACGACCTATATCAATTAAGCGGATGGATCTCGATGCCGATTATGTTTTCAAAGGATATTACTTGATATTATTCCCAAATGTATAATCTAGATAGTGTGGTCATAGGACTTGAAAGTGAATTATCGCAGATATCGCCGCACATTCCAAGAAAGGATTAGGTTATTGAGTCTACTTCCTAAAAAAGGGATTTGGCAAACTGCAGACTAGATGACAACTGAAGTGACATCAAGTCCCGCAATCAATAAATGCAACAAGGGTAGCTATAAAGAAATATTAGCTTTCATCAACAATTGACAATTAAGATATCAAGTGTTTTTTTGTGTTGCTCAACTTGCAACATGTTTGTTGAAGCAAGTTGCAATTCAATTTGATTCTTCACATATATTGCATTAAGAATGCTTACATCAATTTTTTTTTCCAGCTGTCAATTATTATTTCATAGTGTCTACCAAAGGCAAATACATAAGTCTTGTTTAAACAAGTAAAGTCTTGATTAAATACTCATGATCTACTCTTTGCCCGTAGACCCAAAGTTTTAAGTCTTGTTTAAACAAGTAAAGTCTTGATTAAATACTCATGATCTACTCTTTGCCCATAGACCCAAAGTTTTTAACTTTCATCCCATGTTTAACCATATCACAGTAGATGATGGGCCAATTTTCATTAGTAATTAATGGACCATTATTTATTTCTATTTAAACTTATAGCAACATAGTCAACAACTAATAAGATGCCTGAGTTAAAGGTAAGCTTCAATTTATCCACTTCACATTTCTCTTTTTTAAGTTATATTAGCAAGCAATGCTCTTTCATTACTTTATTTAATTTTAATAGTATTTATTCATCATTTTGAATGGATACAATTTTATAGATTTAATAATATAGAATATAATGGATTTAATAATAAAGAATATATGTTTTTCTTTATCATTTTTTTTAATAACTTAATAAATGGTTTAAAATGAGAAGAGATCCAAAAAACTTTTGATGATGGATGCATTACTGAACAATCAACAAATAAGATGATTGAACTTTAATGATTGACTACTGTGGACTTTGGCTTTGCTTTGCCATAGATAATGGCAAGGTCAATGATAATGTTTGTGCATTCAAGTGTGATGCTCCTTTGGGTGTTGTTTCTTTATATTAATTAATCCACAAGGTATATCTATTAGTTGCTCATTACTTCACTTTCTGTCAGGATATAAACTAATCCATTGTAAATATATTTGAAATAGTATATTTATTATTTGCACATGACTTCACTTTCTCTCAACTATAAATATAAATTAGATCCATCCAAAATCTATTTGAAATAGTGAAAAAATGATATGATGAAAAAAGCAATACAAAACTATGAGAGCTATAGAAAAAGTATATTAGAAATGAGTATTGATGAAACCTATAAATAATTACTTTTACTAAATAAAATGAAAAACAAAAAAAATACTTTTAGAAAGCTTAATAATATTGTTTCCTTCTGAATGTATATTGGCAGGGATAAACTATAAAGCATAAATAACAGGTTGGGTCAGGGCCTCTTCAAGTGTTAAAGTAGTATCGTTTTTTATAAGATAATTTATTTCTAAACCAAGATCCCTATTTAGTAAGTCTAGACTAATGGCTTGTTGCGCTTTAAATATGCCATATTCAACATCTTTTTATCTTCTCTCTCTTTCTACTTTTTTTCTTCTCCCCATCTTTTCCTTTTTAGTAAGTGTCCTTTCTCGGCTCAACAATTTCTAAGATATTTTCTTCCCTTCCAATGCTCTTTAGTGTCCTCTATAAGGGGGACAAGTTCTTGAATGTAAATTTTCAAACCCATTCCCTCATAGCAAAGCACGCCAAACCACATGTTTGCATTCCTGATCAACTTTCTAGTTTTTGGTTGGTTGGATATAATGCTTCTCTTCCAATACATTGACTCGTTCTAATATCATTTTCTAAACTTGAACTATTTTTTTAGAAAGCCCCAACCTCATTTTATTTTTTGAAATTACTATAAAATGAAAAACAGAAATAAAAGAGCAATGCATTATGAAGAATTAAGTCCAAAGTTTCATGTTTATGAGTTATATTGCTTGATTAAATAAACTTTTGATTTAATGTTATATTGCAATCCTTTCATAAATTCAATAACAATCTAATTTTCAAATTTAAGATTTAATATTTAATGTTTTATAATGTAAACTAAATAAGATTTAATGTTCTATAATATAAACTTAAATAGCAACCTAATTTACAAATTCAATAACAATCCAAACCTAAAGACAAAGATTATGCACCTCTATTCTGCTGCTTAATCTTATCAAGAACCAGGAATAGAACCACTAACAATTACCCTAGTTCATGAAATAAGGATACTTCTTTTCTGAAGGTTGAGCACCCTCAATCCATATAGATTAATTTTTTAGTCCAAGTTGAGCCTTCCATCTCAAGGGCCCTCCCAGGCATTTCACCTGCTGAACCGGTATTATATACGTATTTAAAAAAAATCATCCGGCTTATCCCTGTCGAATGCTCTCCGTTATATGTGAACAATCTGAACTACAAATCGGTATTATGTATGTAATAACGACTCTCGTCCCTCGATTGATTTGAAAGACTCGATACGTATTAACGAGTCGATGTAGCGTATTGGAATGTGATTCACCCACTCCGGCGAACACGCGCGGGAGAAAAGACACTTCTTACAACCCATGGAAAGCTCTAGAGACCGGTGATTACACAGCTACGTTCAAACTAGTATCACCTCCCAACAAATACTTTAATTACTAAACATTCTAATAATACGAATGTGATGATGAGTTGCTATCATTTGGGGTATTTCCATTGGAAGATTCAGTTAATCCCTCTGTTTCTCCATCATGCATTGGTTTCCATTAAGAGGAGCTGTTCGAAGGTCAGCAATTTGTGCATCAGTTTATTAAATAGGACATTTGTTATAGAAACTGCATTTTCAATTGGAAACTGTAAAGACTTGAAGCTTTGAAAATTTATTTTTATAGTTGGATCAATTATTGTTAAGGGTGAGAGAGTTCAGTTGCAGATTATATTCTGGATGAACTATACAAGTTTAAGCCAACCAGTTTGATTCTAAATTGTTTTTCATCACAAGGATTTTATATTTCATTTGTGCTTGCATTAAATTTATATTTATAAATAAATGGATTCTTCTGTAATTTGGGTTCAAATATGGCTATTGAAATTTAGTATGTCTTCGTGTTTTTTTGTTGTTGCAATACTTGCTTCTGTAATGCTTTAACATTTCCCCAACGAGTGTATGAAACTAGGTTAGAGATATTCAAAATGAAGCATTCAAGGGATTATAGTGATGCTCAACTCAGGTCCATGACCACTACTCGTTTTGGTTCTCGGCCTGGTATGGGAGAAATCCCTCTAACTCACGTTTTCTGCTGGAGGAGGCTAGAATGTGGCTGGAATGGAATAAGAATCACTCAATATGCTGATGTATCCATGCTGAGGAGAATGGAGGTAGCATGCAGAAACTTTACAGGAATCCTAAAGGCTGGCGAATTGATCTGGGATTTCCAGCTGTATTCCCAGTAGCAAAAGGTACACTTGCAATAAACTCTCTCTGATATCTGAATGACCAAACCAAGAATAAGAAGATGATGAATACCGATGATAGATCTGGATGATCTATCCCGAAGTGATTAGGACAGATAGATTTCGCTGCCAAAACCCCTTGCTAGCTGAAGACCTTCGTCTCCAACCCCAACTTGTTGCTGAAGCACTTGCTGCTCTTGCTCTAGAAACCAAACTCAACAATAATAATCATATATAATCCCTTTGGTTCAATGACCCTTCTTATATAGCTTTAGCATGTACTTTTAGGTTTTGCGCTTTACTTTTCCATGCATGCAATTCTAATTTCTCGTACTGAAGAAATATTGCCTGCATGCTCCGCATGTTTTATGATATTAACTTTGATGACCTTCTTTATTATACTAATGACTTAATATTGAATTGATGTTCCTTTTTGCTCCTAGTGATATTGGTCCTCGGTTATTCCATTTTCTTTAATACCCGCTCGAACCTATGAGAATAAAATAGGTTAACAAGTGTCTTTGATGATTTAATTAAAAGAGGACATTACAATACATCGTATGTGGGGAAGCTAAGGATGAGCAAAAGATCATACTCATTTCAGAACTAATCAACAATTATTATACTTTCAAACTCTAGAAATTAACAATTTTTTTATATGATTAGACTTATCCATATTATGCTAGAAAACAAAGTCATTTGAATAACTTTCACGGACCATGAATAATTACTTAATTGAGAATCATTTAGTTGACAATCATTTAGGCTTCTTTTGTAAAATTCAAAACCTTCGTCATGGAGGTAGGTTAACATCATCATAAAAAAATATGCTTGCAAATTGAAGATAAGATATGCTTGATCTATCTCCCTCCGCCTCTGATAAGATATGCTTGATCTATCATCATCAGAGGCGGAGGGAGATGGATCATGATCAAGTGCAATGTTACGATTTCATGAGATATTTATAACTATTTGCTCCCAATGAAATTTTCTACAAAACAATAAGAAATATATTAATATGGGAAAATTCTCATCATGAGAAAGGTTCACATAAAGCATAAAAAAAAGCATTGGGAATGTAATGGATAAGGCACCTCACATTTATCTTTGAATTTAAAAGTAAAGAAGATTATTATGTAGATTTTTTCGATATATTAAGGCACACTGAAAATTTATCTTAGCAAGGTTACAAATGTCTCTAATCCCATTATTATCTGATACTTAATTCAATCCCCCGGATAAGACATAAGCATATAATCATGAATCATAATAAACAACACATGAGATATCCACAACTTAACACCATAGCAATCGCACATAAATGACACAATGTTTTCAAAAAGAAGGATACATCAGTCCAATCAACAAACTTATCTATGAGTCCAGATGTTATGATCCCCAAGTCTGATCTCTGATGGATGTGCCTTGTCTTCTCATATAATCATTCACCCTCCTCATGTAAGCATATGCCCTCCTTCTCTAATGCTGCTCTCTGGATAGGCCTCATACCCCTTTGCCTCTTTGGATCATTGTCTCGGTGATTCCCTCTCTCAACTCTGGAAGAATCCTGTCTCAGGACTGACCCCTCTACAATGAACTACACCCCTTACTTCAGAATGTGCCCTCACTATCTGGAGAATCAATTATGTGCTATGAAGTTGGATCAATATGATGTAGAAGCAGTCTCTGCCTCACATCTGATCTCCCTCCGCCTCTGATAAGATATGCTTGATCTATCTTAGATCCCAGCTCTCTCTCTCTCTACTAGACTATGCCCTCTCCTCTCAAGAATGCTCCCTCCTGCATGCGTTGATTCACCCTCCTCTTCTGATCACCTAAGTCACAAGAAATGAGTGACTTTTGCCTCTTAAATGCCTTTTTCTAATCCGTCGACGAGATCAGGGTACCGAGACCCTGATTCGAGGTTCATACAAAAATCACTCTAGTGCATTAAAAAAGTTCGTTTAAAACTACATGCATGCACACACAATGTGCAAATCTCATGCATCATGCAACCTCCAAGCCAAAACTATAGTGAGCCTGGTTGATGAAGAATGCAGTTATATTGATGTGAATAAGCCTGGTTGATCAAGAATGCAGTTATGGCACCTTGTTTAAAGCCAAACGCAGATTTTGTATTGGTTGCTTCTTATATAGCTTTTTATATCTACGAGCATGCGCAATGGGAATCAGTGGTCTGGGGTTTTGGTTTCTTGCCTATGGTCTATAAGGTACTACGGTGAGCCATAAGCAGCGTCCATACTGCCTTGGATAAACTAGGCCCGAGTTGACAGCGATATATTCTCAAGAATATTTATATACCATCCATTAAATAATTAAAATATATAATATTTTGAATATTTAGCTGCTGTTATGGTTGTTGAATTGTCTAAAGGCACTCTGAATTATGTTTTCAAGCTACTCATGATTAGTGCTGATTCGCTGAATCTACTGCTATAGTGATAAATTTGCTTTTGTTAATGTTGATCTAGTACTGTTGTTACTTGGTTTACTACCGTCTGTGCCCAAATAATTTCAGACTTCACGTTTTGGGATTGCTATTGGGAGTTTCCTTCTATTATAATAGCGCATCTGGCTTGTTCGGGTTTTGGGATTGCTATTGTGAGCTTCCCTCAATTATAATAACGCAATTTGTGCTAGTTGGATGTCTATCTTCTTCTCAAACCCTGATTTTTGTGAGCTTGCGATGGTGTTCCTTTATATGTGTGTATGAGTGTATTGACCAATGCTATCATATGCTTCGCTGGCAATCATGAGAACTAAATTTAAGTTTTGAAGCATAATGAATGAAATTTGCAATAAGATCATTTTGTTCTCTTCCCTTTTTTTTGATTTGGCCTTTATCTCCCTCCATTCTATTGGTTGCTCCAGCCTGTATCTCCCTCCACTGTTGTCCTGAAGATCTTGTTGTTACGATATTTTTAAAATGGAGTCATCTAAAAAAATTTGACAACTTGGATTGGATGACCATTTTTTTCCCGGAATCCATTGTTTTTTATTTTGCAAAATTAGAATTCAACTCTGTTTAATCGTGATTTGGATGATAGAAATGGATTCAGAACCCTCAAAAACCCTTGAGCATCAAAATTCCAGAACTTGACAGCTGTAACCTGGATTTTGATAAAGTCTGGCCAAGTTTTTTTCAAAATGGTACCGAAAAAATCCATCAATTGCAACCCTATTAGTCAAATTTTTAGACTAAGCTTATTTATATTACGGTCAACGAGATACTAGACATATCTACCTAGACTTCCACTTGCATCTGAGTGCTTGGAAACAAATAATGCATGAAACACAATATTAACTACAAGATACAAGGAAGCCATTGATTCAGAACATATAAGCACATTCAGTACCGAGTGCCCTCATTATTCCAACAGCTTATTCCCTGCAAAGGGAATCTTATTAAAATAATTGGTGAAAAAAACTTCTTGCAACACAGAAATTTAAAATTATCAGGCAATGAAATGTTTGTCAACTAATAGCAAGAGCATCATATAAAAGACTCGTCAATGACTATGGAATACAGATGGAGCATGCTACTCTTGACAGGAGCTTGTTTAGGTACAAGAATACTTCATACCCAAATTCCTTTTATTGATTATTTTACAGCAACTTTGGGGGGCAATGCATAAAATATGACCCTGAAGTTAAAAGCTAGGGTCAGCACGATAGTTTACCAATACCAAACAATTAAACTGATTATTCCCATGCCTGGACCCATTTCAAATTTCTGAGTTGGGCCATTCCTTTACCATAAGAACACTCATCATTGTACATCTGGCTCAAATACTTCCTAAGCAGCCATTCATTATATTTAATCTGGGCATTAGCTCCTAAGCTAGAAGAAAGTTCACGTGAAGCGGTTACAGAGATCCGAGGATAGCTCAAAACAAAGAAAACGGTTTGGTATCCAAATTATCATCCAGCAAAAACTACACATTAAAATCTCTCTTTAACCTGCGGCCACTGCATCAGATCGAGCATTTGATTCCAATACTGCATGACCTTTACCGGTCAAATCGCTAATCTCACTCTCCCTTTGCTCGTCTCTTTGGCTAGAACTTGAATTGCTTATTTTTGATAGAACGTGAGGATAGTCATTGCCTCCTGGTTGCATAAACTGCGACTGTATCCTTCTAGGACCATTTCTTTCTGAATCTCCTACTCTATTATCTCCTTGCAAAATCATCAACTTCTCCTGTTTCACATAGAATCCTATAATGTTAAAAATTCCAAATCCTAAGGGCAATAAACAGTAACAATTTGTTGATGCTACCATGAAGGATATGTTACCTTTAGTAATTCATTCTCAGAAGCAAGCTTTTCAGATTCCAATCCTATAAGATTTAGTTCATTTCTGAGTGTTGTGTTCTCAGCAGTCAGTGTATCCACTTTTGCAGTTAACTCCTCACACTCAAGCTGTTTCATGGAAGTCAGCGTTAGCACAGCACAGCACAACAAACCGTCAATTGAGCAGTATTTACTACTTCCAAAAATCAATGACAACAGGCTGTCTGTTTATGCCTCACTATTTTCCCTCTCTCGTCAAGCATCTGATAAAAATACTGAAGAACAAGTCTATACCTGTTTCTTCCTTCGAGAGCGTTTAGCTGACTCTCGATTAGATTGTTTACGCCTCTGTCGTTTCAACTCTCGTTCATCCTGTTTTACAAGCTCATTTAATTCAACATATTTAAGCCCATTAATCTATAGGAAATAAGTCACACACAACAAGGTTACACAGTAGGTGAACGAAAAAAATATATAAAACCCTAAGTTGTATGTAAGGGGGCTACAAGTTTCCAGAAATATGAATGCAAAACTTTCCCCAAAAATAGGAAACGACAAATTGATGTGTTGGGGAAACACCAGAGTCCTACTACATTATTACAGACAGGAAATATTCCCTGCTTCAGAATCTCGTATGGTATTCACAATCAAACCATCCTGCCCTCATATCAGATCAAACTGTTGTTATATATTTATTATTAAACAATTTGTCTTCAAGAGCCCTACAAATGATTTAGCTTATCGGAGTTATATTCAACTGTGGATCACTATCTAAAATTTAAATCTTCTTACTTGCTTAAGAAAAACAATCATGTTCAAAAGACTTGCGGGAACAAGACCAATATGACAACATAATGTAGTGCCATAGATCAGATCATATTTCATGGATTGGGCATAACAAGAAAGGAGGGTTTTCATCCCAGGAGACAATTGATAAGAAACGAAAAAGAGAAAAAGAAAAAGTCTGGGCATGTATATAGGAGATGAGACAAGTTGAAACTTATCGCTTTAATTGCAGAATAAATTTGGACTGGAATGGCTAGTAAATCCAGCTTCTATTCTCTGACCAGACAATCACAGAATGGCCAAAAGCACCTTTAACATGATGTAACACAAGCTAGAATGATACATTGCAGATGTATCTTTGTATGCATACCTGGACCAATAATTCAGAGGGCACTCCATCACGGCCTGGCATGAGCTGAGCTGTTGTGGGAACTAATGCTGGCACAATGTTGGTTGTTTCCCGTCTTCCTTTTACAGGAGTTACAGATCCTGGGGCAAATTGATTCCAAACATTGATTCCCATATTCAGATTGGTAGTAGGTAGATTGGCTGCTGCCATTCCTGGTATAGGTGCTGGTGGAACCAAACCCATTGCGCTTCTATTCATAGTTGCTTTAGCTTCTGCCTGGGCATTACATGCTAGAGTAATGGTGTCAGTAGCACTTGTTCCTGTCATTGTAGTGGAAAGCAACAAATATTACTGAATTACTCCGTTAATTAGACTCATGATAGTAAGATTTGGGACTAGGTATTAAACATGAACAACGCACGTTTTGTAAAAGGAAGCACACATCCTTTCAAGATTAAATATTCTAGCAGCTGTCAGTGGTCTAACTGTACTGGAAATTAAAAAGTAACACTGATGAATCAGGAGATCCCCTGATAACATGATTCATGAATAGCCATCAAGAATTTTAAATGCATTCTGTAATGCATAATTGTTAAAACATACCATTCATGGTTAGTGGTTCCAAGCTTCTTTTCCTCCCTGTTTCGCATCCCTAAGAAGTATACAGAATAGAAAACAATGATAATTATTACATAATAGCAAAGACACATTTGATAGAGTACCCAAAATAAAATACATTTGATAGAGTACAGAAATAATTGAACCTTTAAATAAAATAAAAAAGAAATTCTTACATTTTGTGAATTGTCTTCCTCGCTACCTTCAGTTGAACCTTCACTACCACTGCCTCCACTGCAACCAGCAATTACTTAGGTGAGTAATATGCAACCATTTGAAAGGATAGCAATAGGACACCAACTCAATAAGTCTAGAATTGATTTCAGTTAATCCAAGTAAAGCTAAGAATCATTCTAGTGCTTCCTAATGGAATAGTCATGCTGTAAAAATCAAATTTTGCAGGCTTATTTGGAAAAAAACAGCTTCAAATACCTCTGTGAGAATGCACCATTTGTAGAACTAGATGTTGCTTTCCCATTTCCTCCTTTTGTGCTAACTATCTGAAGTTTTTCTAAATTTCCTTTTACCTTCTTTATTGAGTTCCGGCTTTTACCCAACAAAGACTTTGCTTCTGTTTCAGTGCCTGACGGGACTGAAATCTATATCCAATGAAAATAAATATCAGAACCTCATTGAAGTTTCCATGATCACAAATTCAATAATAAAAATGGCAAGAGATCCTATAGGATTATCAACAAAAAAGGCTATATACAACAGTTTGTATGGTTACCAATGCAACCTCTGTTGGATTGCCAGCAGATGGAGCACTGTACTGACTGAATGAATGTGCACCCTAGAGTTGTATTCAACAAAACGATGTTTGAAACATTAGGACAATTCACATGTTAGTTTGTACGTAATTAAGAGAACACCACTCCCTCAACAACACCCACACTATATCCATGGTGAAGAGCACAACAAAAGCCCATCCTATCTAAATTTTAATGAAAGAAGAGCTTCATAGCTAAATCATGATGATAATAGTTACCGGAGGCAAGGAAGGATGTGTGTAGATTCCTCCATGTGTATACATTGCAGCGTATGGAGGGGCCGTCCCATAAGGTGACATTAATGTCTGAGATGGCAAAGAGACCAATCCATAATATTAGTTGAAGCTTTAATAAGATGATTGTTGAAGAAACAGGATTTTAACTACAAACACCTGTTACCTGTCCTCCCCACATATATGGAGGTGGTGGTGTTGGACCTGATGCAACTGGGGAGGCAAAATAAGGTGGAGGGGGTGTGACACCTGAACCATAATATGCCTACACATGCAACACGCCGTTAGACAACTTGGAGGTATCCATAATTGCTTTAATAGAGGGAAACACCAAAAAAATGCAATACCACAGACAGGGATTGAAAAAGAGCAAAGACCTGATAGGCGGCTGCCCACTCAGGATATGCAGGTGTGGTTGGCTGTTCCTGTATAAAGCAAATAAATATAACATCAGTTTTATTTCCTAAATACAGTTGGAATAAAGTCTAACAAGCATTTCTTGGTACAACAGAAAAGCTATGCCTACCTGCAGTGAGGAATATGATTTTGTAGCTTTTGACTGTGTTCCACCTTCCCCAGTACCCATAGCCAATTCAGACATTTGCTGATTTTAAAATTCAGTGATAGAATATGCTTGTACACAATAACTTATTCTGAGTTCACAATTGCCTATTCTTTAATTACTGAAAAAGCACATAAAAACTTAATTCATTAGACAATCAAGTGAATATCATCAGTGTCTATTTCAAGAAAAGAAGATAACATAAATGAAGACAAAACAGCTTTTTGGCACCAAGAAACGCTCGCATCAGCTATTTTAAAAAAACTAATGATATATACATGGAACAAGATTTCAATCAAGCACTGTTTAACATATAACAAATAAAATCCCTGTTACAACTCAGGCCTTAACATCTCTTACTCAGTGGACTAATCAAAAGAATTAGACATATAGCCAATCCACTATAGGAAACTTAATAATCAGACTTACATAAAAATGGAAGAATGTAGTATTTGTACAGAAAACTAGTAGGCAGCACATTACAGTAACCTTTTAAGTCCAAAACCTTGATAATTATTAATGAAAGATTGAGTATTATTTACAAAATTATTCCTCTTGAAAGACGAATATCAACTTCATAGTTAAGGCCTTTTCCCAAATGTTTCAAACATTAAAAAGACAGATACAGAGCATAGAGCCTAAAAAAGAACTCCAGTGGACTAGCTTGAGTAGTTGAGTGCTTTGAACTTCATGCAGGAGGTATTGAGGTTGATTCCCTGGGCTGGTTGGATCTGTTACATGTTTCATTAAAGACAGATACAGAACATAGAACCTAAAAAAGAACTCCAGTGGACTAGCTTGAGTAGTTGAGTGCTTTGAACTTCATGCAGGAGGTATTGAGGTTGATTCCCTGGGCTGGTTGGATCTGTTACATGGTTCATTTGATGTCCCTGCCAGATTAGTCATTGCAATCAATGCCGATAGGGTTGCACCTGGAACCGTCCATGACTGCAGGGAAGTGCCCAGGAGTTGCTCCATGAGTGGTTCCTTAGAAAAAAAGGGACCTAAGAAAAGACAAAACTGCATATCGTTTTTTGCTTCTTCTATGGACTTTGCCTCAAATACTTATATCCAGTTTGATCCCTCCTTTTCGCATTGGTTTTGCTTGCTTAGTGTTTATTCACTCACAATGTTCTCGGTAATCACGTCGTCAGGGTTGGAGAATAGGTCCTAGTGACCATATTTGATCACAATTAACATTAAATATTTAAATGTCATCATGATTAAGGGACAAGACAGCCATGAACTAATAGTCAGTCCATGTCATTTACCAAACAACCCGAGGTCATCTCTTGCAGACAAGTTATAGTCTTGAATACCAAGAGCAAACACGACTAGGGAACACGCCACCCTCTATTTCTATACAGAAACCAAACAGCACACCACAGCTAAGCCATTGGCATTACAGAGGAGAACAGGTTAGACACTAGAAACCCTTACCATCATCTGTTAGACTGCTGGAGATGGCGGTGACAGCACAAAAGAGATTTCTTAATCTGAACATTGTAAATTGATTCCTTTTTCATGGTTAGGATACAATAAACAATTTGAAAGTGACAAATCCAGATTGGTTTAAGAGACAATTTAGCACTAACTGTTGACCAAGAGGTCAAAAAGGGAATTCTATCTATCCACTTCATTTTAGCCAAAAACATTAAAATTCAACTTCTTAGATCCTCACAACAAAAGTTGATATATCTTAGCAATTTGAGAATCCGAGTCTTTTATTTTCGGTACTACTCAGTGCTCAAACACGCACTGTCAATCTAGCTGAATCCCAAGATTTACATTCATGCCTTGGAAGATGGCATTGTATTAAGTTTTTCAGAGGAAAGAACCTGAGTTTTTTGCTTTATGTTGGCATCTAGCAATGCCGATACATATACTTCGAATATAAGGCCTTAGGAAGACCATCCTTATCTAAGGAAGGGTTGGTCCTGAAAGGCCAATACTTCAAAAAGTAAAGACTGAACGGTTTTCCCGTGCTTCAAGGTCAATTGAAATTCTTAGAAAGACATTTTCCTGATCAACCCCTATATATTGAAAAAGTAAGATTAGGGTCCATACTTCAACAGAGTTGCTCATGAAAAGTCAATACTATGAAAGAGCCCATTCTGGTTAACCCTTATTTAACTAAGTGTTAGTCTTTAAGATTAGGGTCCATACTTCAACAGAGTTATCATGATTAACCCTTATATAAGGAAGGGTTGCTCATGAAAAGTCAATACTATGAAAGAGCCCATTCTGGTTAACCCTTATTTAACAAAGTGTTAGTCCTTAAGATGGAATCTTCACCTGTACCTCCTCTGACACCATCCTTGTCACCAGCTGATCTCTGAAACGGAGAGAATCACCAAGCCTAGTTTACTAGAAGTTCACTAATATGTTTTCTACCATACTGGAAAGCTAAGCTTAATGGTCTCCTTCCTCCGAGAAACTCATTATATTAAAATCACAAATTCTACATTCAACTGTGATACCAGGGCAGATGCTATCACCATAAATACAATTCTGCACTTACACAGCTAGGCTAGCTAAATCAAAGTTTCTTTTGAACTGCAAGTGACTATTATGGTTCAATTCTACTGAAATCTAAATCAAACAAGCAGCCTATGGGCATCACCCTTTACTTTGTTGATATCAGAAATCCAGTATTATTTATAATTCAAGCATCTTCCTCTAAAGTTTTGCCATGATTAAAACTTAACAGTACATACCTCAACAGAAATAACTGTCGGAGTTCCCTATTGCCTGAAATCCCTCAGAGCTTAGGATCCTTGCCGACATTGATGGCCTTAACCAATTGGGTTTCTTGGAGATATGACAGAGTACACCTGGACAATTGTTTACTTGGCAGAAACTGACCTAAAATGAGAATTTAATCCCCCAAACATAAAATTTTATGCTGAGATTGACAAAAGAATTTGAATTTTTTCCGAAAATCAGACCAGAAAATAGCTGTGAAGCAAACCCAAATGACAAAAACAGACCAATTTCATCGCAAATCCTTACAGTGGATCGTTGTTTCGTCGAGGAAGAGGCCGGAAGAGAAGCCAAGGTAGCAACGCAGTATGCCAGATCAGCTACATACGTGTCCTTTTATATAGAACGTGTGATCCGTATATTGGTTGAGATGGATTGTGGTTGCCATCAAGCTGGCATGAATGTATTTTTATAGTCCTCTCGTGGTTGGTCAAGGACAAATCACTATCGGCTTTTCGGACAGGTGTCGGCCTTTAAGGATGAGATGGAGATCTGACGGTTGAAGGTGGACTCAGTTACAGCTAGCACCTTCCTTCATAAATGCGCGACGTGGCATCACCGATCGACATGAAAAATAGAAATAAAAATATATTTACCTTTATATTTTTTAAGTTAGGTCCAAATAAAGAGGTTACGTGGCACCGTAACTCCACGTGAAATTATAATTAAAATATAAGGGGTTTTTATTATATATTTAGGCCCGTAGACAGCGGCATTGAATTTCCTCTCCTCGTTCATCGGCCAGTGTAACAAAAGGGCCTTTGCATGATGAAGGGCTTCCCTTTTTCCAGTTATTCTTCAAATTAGTAATCTGTGAGGTGGAAAATATATTAATAAACGATTTGATGGTTTGGTCAAGAATGAGCGGTGATGTTAATATTATTTTTATTTCTATCTTTTAGTTGTTGTTGTATTTTTATTTTTTTTAAGTAAGAATATGAGTGGTCATAGTTGTGTAATGTTGATTGAAATTTCATTTTAGTAGATACGTTATAAGTTAAGTGCTACTGTTATGAACAAGTTATGTGTTGCTAACGAGTTATCTATTACTTGTTCTCCACGAGTCATTGTAATCACATGGTTGTATATGTCTTAATTGTCAATTATCACCCATCTTCTTCTAGTTAAATGTGTTGTCTGTCATGCACATGGTTGTATATGTCTTAATTGTCTATTATCACCCATCTTCTTCTAGTTAAATGTGTTGTCTGTCATGAATTGCTGGTTANCTCTCTAGGTGCAAACCTCTTCTTAGGTATCCATTGATTTGATTCAAACCAAAAGACACATCTTTTTATTTAAGGTCCACATATAATTTTATTATTAATAGTATTTAATATTATTTATGGCCGACATATAATATTTTTTATTATTTTTTATTTTGTAAGGAACAAACATTGCATCATTTCCCCACACATGGTTTTAAAACCATATGCAAGGCCCTCCTACAATCATGGGTTGTTTAGGAGGTCTTGCACATGGTTTAAAAACCATGTGCAAAGCCTCCTAAAACATGTACAATAAAACCATGGGTTGTTTAGAATGCCTTGCACATGGTTTTAAAACCATGTGCAAGGCCAACATTTTTTTGCAGATAATTCAATTTAAGGCCGACATGTTACAAACGTTAATAAAGTTACATCACGTTACAAGATCTCCCCCATACTGGGCTATAGAGCCCCTCTCGGCGCAACGAGTTATCTATTACTTGTTATTTATGAGTCGTTGTAATCACTTGGTTGTATATGCCTCAACTGCCTGTTATCACCCATCTTCTTCTAGTTAAATGTGTTGTGTCTTATGAATTGCTGGTTATATATATATATATATTATCATTGTTTTGTCTCATCATTTTGCAATCTAGAAAAAACATACTTCTAATCCACCCCAAATTTTAAAATATAAACATCTATCCATGTAAAAATATATTTTAAGAGTGTTTTTTAAATATAATGAAGAAAATTAAATTGTTGACAAATTCAATTGTTTATAAGTTTATTTATTTTTGAATCGAGCCAAAGGTTTTTTTTTCCTTGTCATTATGATAATATGGGTCATTTTAGTCAAAAAAATTTAAAAGCAAATTTACATGGCTAAAGTTCTTATCAAATAGGGAGAATCATTTTGGATAAAACTCTTGTTGTATTTAGAAAATGATTTTAGTGAAAAATAAGTTGAGTTTGTCTACTAATTAATTCACTTCTAAAATAATAGCAAACAATAATTAGATGAACTAGCCCGAATGGGTGTGGCTCATTAGCGTTCGATTGATATGAAGTCACTTGTTGTAAATGGAGGTCATGAGATCAAATCCCACTCAGGTTTAATTGTGTCCCATGTCTTGCGGGTGGGTGTGGGGCACCTAGGGGTATAGTGGTAGCGGGAATGGATCCCTAGACCCTGTGTCACGCGAGTACCAACCCAGCCCCAGTTGTTGATTCCCCTAGTTACAAAAAAACTAAAATTAGATGAACTAATAAAATTAGGAAGTTATACGTTGTTTACTAAGGTTTATTTTTATTGTAATTCTTACTCTATGCACGAGGATGCATTGCTTTGGTGTTCCAAAGAAGGTTAAACATTACATGCTTTCATCCCTTTTTGGTTTTCCATCACAAGAATTTGGCTAGGCAATATTTGCTAAAACTGCAATTTTGGATTTATGTAATTGTAACTTAGTTTTATCAAAAATGGGTTCAACATTCTTTTTTTTTGTAAGGAAGTAAAATGATACTAAAGAGGAACCTTCAGTACAATAAAACATCATGATTGTGGGGCTTGGACGCCCTGAACTCGACGAGACTGGAGATGCTTGACTAGCACAAAAACCAGAGTTCCATCCAACCTTACAGCTCTTATCATCTGCTTACTTCTCCTTTTACAAGTAAAGATTAGGTTTTCTTGGTGCATTACAAAATCAAATTTGCTTGGTGCTTAACAAAAAGAGTTGCATTTCCTCATTCTTGCCCCCTTCTATTAGTCGCAGAGACCTACTACCCCCATAAACCATAGAACAGACAAATTAACAGACTTTTATCCTAAGATAGACACAGACGACAAAACAAACTCCTACCCAGAAATCGCTAGGCACCATCAGTTTGGCTTTAGCGGAATTTCTCGGACCACTACTGCGCTTGATTGGAGGCCTTCTAGAGAGAGACAATCTCGAGAGTCTTCTTAGCTTCTGGGCCATGAACAGGGCACTAGATCCGGGATCTCACTCCCGCTCAAATTTCCCCTGCAACCGCGGCTTTAGGAACAATACACATCTTCATTGCAACATGATCAATCATCTTACGCATCATTTGTCTCTCATGGTAGTGTTCCTTCCAAGCCTTTACAGGCTCCTCATCTCCCTTATCTTTATTCTCTCTATCCATTAGAACATGTGCAATCAACTCCTTGGTCACCCAGTGGGTGGTGAACATATGCTCATAGGCAGATAGGCGATTTGTTGTCGACCTCGGGTCGCTCACCCTCTCCTCCACTTCAGCGTTAATATTATCCATGTCCTTAAACTGGACACGATTCCATAGGGTTTGTTCAACTTACTCAATTTCATCCCTGATAAGAGGGGGTATGCATTACCGAAATAAGCGGGCCACCTACCCAACTCTCATCAGTTCCTGGGAAGGATTCTTCTGTCCCTCCTTGCTGCCTCTCTTTCCCCCTCGCATTTTCCTTTTAGGAGCCATGTAAACACAAAATCTAACAGATAACACTTTCTCACATTCGCTCTTTTCCAAGTGGAATTTCCAGGCGTACATGGATAGACGAGACTGGCCACATAAATAGTCGCAGCGCTCATCCTAACACAATAAACCCTACTCATGTCATTGTACATGTCATTTAATGGGATAGTACATATCCCAAATTCAACACCTTCTGCCATAGATCTCCTTGCTTTACTCGTTTGAAACTGAGCCGGACGGAAATCTTTCCTCATTAATGGAAATAAAAGGGACACCCTGGGCCACCCGATCCTGATGTGAATCTATAATACTAGCCACATATCCTAATGATGAGGGGTTATTATTCTCGGTCGGGTGGGTTGTTGTGTCATCTGTACCTCGAGAGGATGATCTGACACATGCCCTATGTTGGTTGTTAATTCTTTGGCATGATCCATGTCTTCAGCTGCCAGGTGGGTACACTACAATTGCCACTCGTTGGCATCTTCCACGAGAATTTGGAATGATGCAAACATTTCCCTCCTCCATTCGCCAATGTTAGCCATCAATTCTGCCACCCTGTTGTTGTCATGCTTGACATGAGTGAAAATCCACGTGTGTTGCCTACCTATGAGCTCTGCCAACCTTTCAATTCGCTGCAACAAATGTTAGTTGTTAGCCACTTTGCCTATGGTTTGGCCACCTTGCAGCTTCCTCTCCATATGAATAACGATGTTGGGGTCACCTTTTATCAATAAAGGTTCCAACTGTTTCTAATTGCCAACACGATACCCTGAACCAAAACTTCAAGCTCTGTCGAATTGTTAGTATCCAGACCAATACTTCCGTGGAAAAGTTGAAGTATTTTGCCCTTAGAGTTCCAGATAACTCCTCTGAAGCCGACAAAGCCCAGATTTCCTTTGGAGGCTCCGTCAAAGTTCAAATTGAAATGCCCACATGGAGGTGCACACCAGGAACCCAGACTAGAAGGAAGCAATTGCTTAATATTGAACTTTTTTCATCCCTGAGGTGAGTAGTCCAAACCCCATCCTTCTAGAATTATTTATCATTCTCTTCCATTCCCCAATATTTCTCATTCCATTGAGAAACTTTGATAGTTTCCTTAATGTTATTAGTGACTTGGGACCAGACATGGTGCAATTGATTCCCCCCCCCTGCTCAAAGATTTGACCATTTCGCTCCTTCCAGATAGCCCACATCAAGAATATGGGGAACAAGTTCCACATTTTACAAATAACAGGGTTCTTGAATACCTCATTATCCCAAGCGATTATGGTTTGGTGAGGTGATCCTCTTACCCGGTTAGTTCTGCGAAATATTTCGGCACCTACGTCCCACAACAATGAGGCCATGGGACATGAATCCAAGAGGTGATTCATCGTTTCTTCCTCCCCCTCACACAGGGTGCACCAAAATGGGTCATTCATCCCTCTTCTCATTAAGTTTTCTCCTGTCAGAATACGCTTGTGGACCACCAGCCAGATGAAGGAAGCAACTTTAGGCCATTAATTAAATTTCCAAACCTTACCCAAGATTTCAATTTCTTGATCTTTTACCTGATGGAATGTCAGACTGTAGGCCTCTATTTTACTATACGCCCCTTTAGGCAGGTAGCCCCATCTCAAGTTTTCAACACCACTCTCGATACAGATACACTATTTATGAGGGGCGTCCCCGAGCCTCTGAGTCTCGATCGCAAGGAATATTTCATCCCACCATTCCTGAGTGTGCCATTCATGGAAATCCTCACTATTTCGAGCTTCTCTCCAAAATTGATGAACCTTGATTAGTCCCATTTCCTCATCTATCTCCTTACTAACTGTGAGGTCAAATTGAATGCAAGGCCTTGGCTGTTGTTTCCAAGAGTCGTTCCAAAAATTAGCATCTCGGCCTTCCCACACCTCCCAAAAACTATGGTCTTGAACAATTCCTCTATTGAGGTTTGCATGATTACATATATGAGAACCTTACCTTCCTTTGTTGAATCTTATTAAATGATGTTTTGGCTTTGCTGCATTGTATTTAATGTGCCCACCAAATCTTCGCTCCCAAAACTTGACTGTTTTCTGCGGGTCTCTCAAGCCCAGGAAACTGTAGGAATTTGGTTTGCAGACCGTATCCCAACTGACTAAATCCTACCCGTGGTTTTCCCTATTAACATTCCATAAAAAAGTTTCTTTGGATTTCCCTAATTTGTTTTAGAATCGACTTTGGGGCAACCAAGCTAGAAAATAAATAAATTGGCATGGCTTGCAACACCACCTTAACTAACACCACTCTGTTGGACAGGTTGAGGGATCGAAAAGCCTAGTTTCCTAATTTCCTCTTCATCTGATCCAGAAGGTCTTCCCATGAAACTTTCCTGACAACCCCTTCAACAAGCGGAGCGCCGAGGTATTTGGACAGAAGGGAGCTACCTTGAAAACCCAGTATCCGTAGGATATTCCGCTGATTAATCTTGGATGTATTAAAGAAGAAAAATTGACTCTTATCATTATTTACCTTCAACCTCGAGGGCTTCGATAAAGCAGTGAGACATTTCTTTAAAGTCCTTGCTTCTTGCACCAATGAGTACACCATAAGCATCGTATCATCAACAAAATGTTGATGGGAGATCACATCCCGATTGTCACGAAATTTCAACCCCTTCAGCTATCTATTCGCGATCTTGTCCTTGATTATCCTACTCAAACCCTCCGCCATGATTATAAACAGAAATGGAGATAGAGGATCCCCTTGTCTGATACCCCTAGATGGTTTGAAAGTTCTAGTTGGGGCACCGTTCAAAACAATAGAGAAGAATGTCGTTGAAGTAAATTCATTATCCAATGGATCCAATCTTGGTGAAACCCACAGGCCTTCATCATTTCTGCCATGAATTTTGAACTTGATTTGTCATAGGCTTTCGAAATATCTAGTTTCAGAAGCATGCCTGGTTTTTTAGAGACCTTCAACAAGTGTATAACCTCATGAACCAAGATGACCCCATCGAATATCTGTCGGCCTTCTACGAACCCTGACTGTTCTTGAGCAATTAGGTTTGGGAGCAAGGGATTCAACCTATTCGCCATTATCTTTGTAATAATCTTATAAATTGCATTGCAGAGGGATATAGGCTTGAATTTCCTAGGGTTCTCAGTCCCTTCCTCCTTTGGGATAAGAGTGAGAAAGGTGGAGCTAATAACTCTTAGCACACCTTTCTCCCTCCTTGAATCCTCCACTATCCTCCATACCTCTTCTTTGATCATATCCCATAAATGATGAAAGAAATTGGTCGTGAAATCGTTAGGGCCCGGGGCTTTCCCATCCGCCATTTGGCTGATTGCTTCCTCCACTTCCTAGATAGTCACGGATTTCTACAAAACCTCATTTTTTTCATTTGTGACCTTCCTCGGGATATGTCTGGTAACTTTCCTATTATCCTCAAGCCAAACCAGGCGGTCCTCCTTCATGGTCGTTTCAAAATGCTGCACTAACTCCTCTTCCACCTCCTCCCTTTTTTCAACATATTGCCCATTGTCTTTTTTTAATCTCATGAGATTAGCCTTCTGGAGATTCTGAATCATTGAGTGATGAAATAACTTTGTATTTCTCTCCCCTTCCTGGAGCCACTGGTTTCTAGAATTTTTTCTCCAATAGATCTCTTCTTGACGATCACACTCATTCAACCGATCCAATATTCTCTATTCTCTTTGCTTGAGATCATCACTGTACCCGATATCCATTCCCTCCTTCTAGATCTCTTCTAATTTAATCTTAAGAAGTTTCTTGTCTTGGAAGATCTCCCCAAACTCCTATTTATTCCATGTACGGAGTTTAGCTTTTAACCTTTTTTGTCCCCCTAGGTTGTTCCATTTCTTCCCACCATTTACCGACAAGTTCCTTGAAACAATTATGTTCAACCTAGAACTATTCAAACCAGAAAGGATGCCTCATGGTTGGTCTCTTGTCATCCCAGATTAATCGGACAGGTCGGTGGCCAGAGCTTGCAGAAGGAAGAACTTGAGCATTTTCCTCCCTAACATCTTCAATCATTGCCTCAGATAGAATAAAACAATCTAATATTGGAGCCACATGGTGTTCCCTCCTCTACGGTTGTTCCAGGTGTACCAACCATTCCACGTTTCTATATCTATCAAATGCCTCTCCTGAATGAAGTTATTGAAGGTCGTATTTGTGGCTTCCAAATTCCTTCTACCTTCTTTACTGTGAGGGAGGTAATCAGATTGAAGTCTTCCCTCAAGAGACAGATTGATTTTCCATCTACTGCGCCTCCTTATCCAGAGATGATAGGAAAGTTGGTTTTTGAGTTGGGATGCTAGGCCCATACACATTAGTGATTGTTTTTCTAGCCTCCAAGCATGTTACCCAAAATTGTGCACTCATAGACCATCCTACTTGCCCTGAAGTCACCCAGCTAAAGTGTATCAGGCCGCCATATCACTACTAAACCTTCAACCACCCCTCGGGCATCAATTGCTACAACTTGAATCCCACCCCAGAAATTACCTTTTATTGTCTGCAGATATTCTGAACTGCATTTTGTTTCTTGTAGAAACAAAACATCAGGTTTCTCGTTTCGTAACTTGTTTCGAAGGGTCCTAATTTTTCCAAGGTTATTGTCCCCTCAAATATTCCAAGTGATCACTTTCATTAAGAACTTATGTTAACTTCTGTAAAGTTTGCTTTTCTTGTCGAGTACTGACCCGATTCTAATAGCCTTGTGCTTATCTTTGCAATCCTCTGCTTATTCGTCTTTCGTCCCCTCTTTTATCCTTCCTTTGATTGCTTACGCTTGCTACCCTTCAAGGGCTCTTTAGTGATGCCAAGCTGTGGGGAAGCTTTTGTCCTCATAATATCCTGATGGAGGAGTTCCAACTGCCTCTAGGACACATACCCTTGTCCTTTCTTACTGCATTCTTTCTCTATCTCATCCATATCTAATTCACCTAGGTCCATATCTTCAGCTTCGTCAGGTGTGTCATTTTCCATATCAGCCCTTGTTTTCTCCCACTGGATCATTCCTTCCTTCGTGAGGGTTTGAATTTCCTCCTCGATCTGGGGTTGCAAAGCCTTTTTTACCAAATCCTCCTCCTTAGCATCATGTTCACCCAAGATCTCATACATGTTCTATGATCGCTTCTTTCTTTCCCCGCTCTGCTTTGTTTGAGATGGGTTGGGAGTCATTCTCCCCTTTCTTTTGTGATGATGAACCTGAGTGAAACCGTCACTATCCTTATCCTTTTCTTTTTCTTTTCGATCGAGAGTAGGAGTAACCATGGGTCTTAAGGTTGGGCAGTCTCTACTTAAGTTTCCGTACTCATGACATTGCCGACACCGAAATGAAAGTTGTTCATAATACAAGGGTTGTAGCCAATCCTCATTTTCCCATGATAGGTTGATTGCCTTAGGAATTTCTCATGATAGATTCATATAGACACATATCCGGGCATAGGTAGTATATCTTTGAATCTTTGTCTGATCTGAATCCTTCACAAATTTCCCAATAGTATTCCCAATGGACTCTAGAATTTTCACCTCCCAATACTCACAGGGAAGTGAATATAACCTGATCCAAATTGGCACAATACTTAGATTTTATGTGTCTGGGTTGAACCTATCCTTCCATGGTGTTAGAAAAAGGCCTGTAGAATAGAAGAAGTAAGGTTCCCCCATTAAAATCCTGTCACGATCTTCAATATTGAAAAAGATAATGGTGAAGAAACCCTTGGCTCCCAGATGTAAGTCATAGTTCCCTTTCGGGTTCCATGTTCCTTTGATCCACTTGATCATATCGCTTTCCTTCGGCCAGATGCTAATGAATTTCCTGATTAGGGATATTTCCTTCCATTGTTCTATTCTCTCCCTCACCTTCTCAGAAGTGATCTGTACGAAAATATTTTCTGCAGATCGGGGTTGACAACCCCCCTCATCCTTTTTCCTCCGTTCTCCTTCATCTTTTCCCTGATAAGGTCCATATTTGGTTGATTTCTGTCATCGTCCTAAGAACCTACAACATGATCCTGTGACAGGGAGGGGCTATCTCCCACTTTGTGTGGGCTCATCTCTTCACCGCCCAGAAGCCGCCTTCAGATCTGCCTAGGTGGCGGTCGCACAGGGGCTAGCTCCTGCGCTTGCAAACCCTCGCTTCTCCGTCAGAACCTCGTCTTGCTCTCACCTATCAAAGGCATGGGATTTTCAATCAACTATATATATTTGGCATCCTTTAATACTCTACTCCAATCGAATTGTGGAACATTAACATGTGATATTTGTAATTCCATCAATCGAAAATTATTATTGTCGTATTTCAAGCCAAAAAACACCAGTTTTCGTTCATGTTATTTCGATTCATTTAAAAATGACAAATTCATAGTACATTTAAACTATGTGTTTATGTCAAAATCAACCATCCAAGCACCAAATTTCGACATCATGAGGGAAGTTGGTCTCTAGTTCGAGGGCATTTGATACTCAAGCAGTCGGTATGGCCTTAGTGGCCAGGTACATTTGAGGGTTCATCTCTTCCTTGGTTGTTTATATACTCATTTTTTTATCTCTCGTATATGTTTATCACTCTTGCACCAGTATGCATTCAACTCCCTCACTCTCAAAGCATCTTTCCTTTTGTACTATTGGTGTCAAATCGGTCCTAGTTCCTTCCCTCTGGTCTCTGTGGCTCCTACCATTTCTACTCCCTTGTGTTATGTTAGTAGGAGGATGTTTCCTCTTCCCCTCCTGGAAGGTTTGACTTCTCCTTGTCCTCATATCCGCCTTTCAAACATGTTCTCCTTCACTATGCCCAAAATTCCCCTCTCGTGACCCCCGCAATGGAAAGGCCGTTGTCACTGATAGCAGAATTAAGCTCAAACTTGAAGGAACTTGCTCTCAGTGCTTCCACCTCACCCTACTGAATTCAAAGGAAAATTGAGGAACTTGAGGAGGATACTTGTCGGGAGCAGGAATGCATTTCGAATGAGGACATTGTGGAAAACATGGAGGGTTATGCTCAAGATCTAGGAAACACAAGATCTAGAGATACTAAGTTTTTAAATACAATTGCACTCAAGTGGCAGATTAAATCCCTACTAAGCAAGCCTATCCTAGACAATGAGGATGAAAGAAATGGTTTAATCTTGATGATGGAAGAAATTATAGGTCAGAACAACAAGTTGCAAGCTTAGAACAAAAGGCTGGACAAAAAGTTAAATTGTCTCTACAAAGCCACTACATGAATGAACTTCCCTCTTGAAGACCACTTGCACACTTAGGTGAGACGGGTCCCTGCATATCCAACTCCGAAATATGAGGCAAAGAAGTAAAAATATATTCCTTTATATTTTTTTATAGTTTTTTGAAATCTATGTCATTATTGGCATTATGAAAAACTCATATGATGTTATTAGACTATGTTTAAATCCTCTTAGAAATATCAGTATGATAGATAGAGGAACAACAATTAAATTCATGTTTAATATATGGCATGAGTTTCCTTCGGGTCAGCCAAAACTATGAACTTTTTACCATATGTATATATCTTACATAAATCAATAGAAATCTACTAGCTTACAAAAAAAACTATGGCTTTATGGTTATGCTTCAACCATGTGGAGATTGTGGTTATATTTATATATACAAAACCAAGTTTGGATACTTTGTGTCTACGAGATTAATACACTCTGTGGATTTAAATTATAATCAGTCAATTATATTACATGTGTTTCGAAGTTGGCTTGGTGGGTCAGTGAGGGTGTTCTTATTACCTCAACTAGGGTTTGAATCCCTAAAAGTGACATGTGCTCTTTTTGAGTCAACACACCTTTGTAAGGGAGTCATTTAATAAGGTACTTTGTCATGATGATTGTTAACACTTCTGTTTTGTTTTCAAGAGGCATTTAACATTGAATTTCTAAAACATTATCATGTGGATTTTGAAAGAAGAACTCAATCATTGTTGACCTCAATAATTGGGTCAACCTTGATCACTTTTACAAAGCCAGATGTGCCTAATTTAAGGAAGAACACTTGGTTATGTTGGTTGGGTCAAGCTTGATCACTTATGCAAAGCCCACTATTCTTGAATTACAGAAGCACACTTGTGTATGTTGATTTGGTTAACCATAATCACTAGGGTGCACATAATATGCCTACTTTTGTGGGATTCCTCTAGTAATTATATTAATGATAATAAAAATATAAAAAATATTAAGAAAGGGCATACGAAATTTCTTTCACATGGGGTTCGTATCGACCTTTTTGTCAACACTATATACGATGTGATGTTTGGATAATGGAGCTTGGCCTTGCCTAGTGCCTGTTGTGATTTTATTTTCTACATTAAGAAACTTTTCCAAATTGCTTATTGAAATTTGAAGAGAAGAGGATTTGTGAAGATTGGAAAGCCATTGGGAATAAGAAGCCTTAAAGATGTTTGCTCCGCAAGGAGAAGGGTATTGGAGCCATGACACAACTTCATGGGTACAGATCTTATTGATGTATCTCTTTCTTCTTGTTAATAGAATCCCCTCTCTTCCTTCCCCCACCTCCCCCTCTTTACATGTGTTGAATTGGTGTTATTGCTTAAAGTCACATGGTTTAATCTAATTAAACCTTCAAAAGTAGATTATAAGAGTTTTTACTTTATCTTATGAGTTAGACGTAGGGTTTTGCAACTTGTAGAGTAGGAAAGGTATTTATTTATTATGTGCGTGAGTAGGATAACCTCATCTTGGAAGATCTGATAAGGAGTGCAATAATTAGAAGTTCCTATTTTCCCTATTTCTCTAAACCCTAGTTTGCTTACTCACTTGTTTGATATAGTAGAGTAACACCTATCATATCTTACTAGCTCTCGAATCAACAAGCGGGATCAAGTAGTACAATCATACAAAAATTGTAACATATATTTAATTAGGTTAGAAATCCAGATGCCATTGATTACCATAATGTATCCATTCATTTTATAAGTGGTGGATGCTCAATGATTTAAGTATCAATAAAGCTTTCAAAGCCTCCCAATTATATTCCACATATAAAAAAATTACAAATACATTCCAATAAATTCAGTTTTTTCATTAAGAACCTATGGTACTAAATTGTTTCACCATTCGCTTTTCGACTTAGAAGCATTGATAACGCCACTTCAAAGGTTAATTGATTGTGTTTGATATAGAGACCCATCTAAATTTCGAATCTAGAAGGCATTAACATGGATAATACTAATCAAAAGCGCAAACATTTATACTAAAACAAATTTGAAGTTAATGTGGATTTATGCTAATTTATTTTATTATTAATATTATAATTTTTCATGATTTCTTTCGTTTATACAATTGAACATTTTAGGTCGACTTTTAATTTCTTTCCATGTTATTCTATTAATGTGACTTCATGCATTTTCCCCACCTAAATTATAAAAGTACCTTATGCCATCAAAATATTATTGTTGCATTCTATAGGACGAAGACAAACACACCTACACATAAACAACTTACATTTGCTTTCAATGTAAGTTTCAAATTATGGGGATTAAATTAAACATACAAGCAATCCTCTAGTGTTTCAATATAAAATAAAAAATATCAGTGTAGCCATATTTGACATCACTGGCTTGGGTAGTTGGTCATGGTTTCTTTATTGCTAATTTTGTTTAGTAGTTTTTTCCCAACTCTTTTTAATGTGTAAATAGTCTCAAAGAAGCCCCCTCTTAATGAATGAATGCCATATGGAGGCAACAAATGCTCTACCATATTTTTGTATCAACAACTACCTTCATTTCCTTGCATTTTCTTTGATTTGAACATGATCCTAGTAGACTTGATTGTGATTTTTCATTATTTCATACTCATTGCTCTATAGACTATAACTAGGTCTACCTAGTCTTAATGGTCTAACCTTTAATCCGTTGCATTTTATTGGCTTTGTGCAACTTCATCCAATTATCCTATTTTCTCTCCATATGCTTTTGGAATGTTTTTAGATTTTTTAATTTTCTCTCCATGTGCTTTTGGAATGTTTTTAGATTTTTTTTGTTACTTTGATAAAAAAACTTTTGCATAGCACGTTCTTATATTGCTACGGATTGAAACATGGTATGATACCTTGAAACAAACTATTAATACAAAGAAAAATGAACCTGCTCCATTATATATTATCAACTACTCCTAACTTTACTCAACTTCTCAATTTTATTGTATATCTCTAATTACATTTTTCCATTTTACTATATATGTTCTAAATTGTTTAAACCTAATATTTTAGTTTAAACCTATTATTTTATAAAATTTAAATTAATATTTGTGACTTCTTCATTATTTACCTTTTCAATGTTCATCCATTTGCTAAGCCTAATACCCCTTCAAGACTATCTTAGAATATGCACACCCTTTGTTACAATTATCTCAAAATGTGCAAAGACTTCCGAAGGGGCAACTTGCTAAGCCTAATACCCCTTCAAGACTATCTTAGAATGTGCACACCCCTTGTTACAATTATCTCAAAATGTGCAAAAACTTTCGAAGGGGCAACTTTAGACATCACTCGTATTCCCATGCAACGGACTTGTCTTGTCTTTCTAGTGTTGGTGAAAAGTGCAATTTCCCTATCCTTGTTGTCCAACTAGATAGTATCACTCTCAACCTTGCATTCCATGAAAAGAACAAAGACTCAATATTTTATAAATGGGTTCTCTCCCCTAAGACCTAGATGAAATTCCTTGACTAAGTCACCATGGTATGAGTGTTTACCCAATTTGCCAAATTGGCAAATCCTACCTTAAGCTTCAATAATTATTATTCCCATAATGAATTCAATAAGTGAACCTGTTGCAGCCGCAACTGTTTTCCCAAAATTTTCAAATTTTGGACCCCCTTATTATTTTTAGCATTGCTTTGAATCGTTGGATCCATGACCCCTTTGTTGTGTTTTAATTTCGGACTATGTTAAGGTTAACTCTCGTCCTGTTTTTAAAAATTGTTTATGTTTGAAACTACTGTGGATCGCAGAGTTTAGAGTTTGGTTTGCTGCCTTTTGAACTGCGTTTTCTTTTCGGAAGCCTGCTTCTCATGCTAGCCACTATTTCGGAGGTCATTTAAACAACTTATCGGAACTTTGTTTCCTTAGGGAGCCTTCATTGCGGAAATCAAGCAATGATCTTAACTTCTTTGTTGTCGCGTCTTCTTGTTTGACCTGTTTATATTATCGGAGGCTGGTCGAGGATGAACCGGAACATTTGTTCTTTGTAAAGCCGCTGTTTCGGAGGTGAAACAGGTTTTGACCGTTGCGAAACCTTAAATCGTTCCGAACCCTTAGCGTTTTTATTGATCTAGCGTCAGAACTATGTTTTGGATCGGAGGCTGTATTCTGTTTATCTTCCGCCCTTGTGGCTCTCAAAGCAATTAGGTATCCTACGCGTAAGTGTTCTGCCCGCCGATGCTTGTCCGGTTTTCGTCGCACGTCTGTAGCCTTTCTTCTTCTGCCCTTGCGGTTGTGCAACGCACTTACCTTCCGACATCGATGTCTTTCCGATTGTCGACTGGAAGCTTTTCCGCCCAAAATTTAGGTCATAGCCCTTCCGACTCTGATAGGCTTAACGGTTTCGCAGTGCCCGTCGCCTGTTAAGACCCGCTTATGCGGCTGTAAGTGAGACTACCTGGCCGATGTTTAGTGTTTTAAGTCACCGATGAGTTTTCTCTTCCCGTCGTTGGTGAGTTTTTCAAACCCATGTGTGGACGAGATAGTGGTGACGGCACTTGTTAAGGTTTTCAGAATAGGAATGCAGTACATGGCCTCTCTTGATGATTAATTGTTTTGGTTGATGTAGTTTGATTTTATTGAAAATGTAATCCCAATGAATGATGAATGTTGTTTAATTGCAGATGGATTCAATAAACTTTTACAAATGATTACTGTGAGAAGGCATAGATGGGAGAAGAAGTAGCAGAAAGTTTGGCTGGACCATGAGAAGCTCGTACTGAAATCAACGAGACCTCAAGGAGGGCAAATAAAAGACAAAGCATAATGGATGATGACAAAAGCCCAGGCTTGGAAAGATCCATCAGTTACCAAGTATATCCCGTTTTGTAAGTTAAAATCGGAAAACCTAACGCATGAAGTGGACCATGAGCGCTCACGGAAAAGACAAAATGATGATCTTCGACGGTTTCGGGGAGCCCAAAGGTCACACGATTGGGGCAGCCCAAACGGTTGGCTGATTTGATTTAAATGTAGGACAGTTAGAGTTTACAGGGGCTTTTTCCCGGGACAAACTTGTGAACTATTGTTTGTAAGAGGAACTATTTCGTTTTACAATGAGAAATTGCAAATTTTGCCTGTTGGAGAAGGTGCCAGGTGGAATGTTTCAATGTGATAAAATGAACAATGTTGAAGGGGAACTATTTCGTTTTTTACTGTGTTTCATTAACTGTGAGAGTGTTCTAACCTTCTGAACCTGTGTTCTTGCCTGAATGTTTTCTAGTATATTCTGTGACGTTTTCCACTATGAGTAATGGGATTTTTTTTAAACTGGTGATGAGCTATCTTGTCATGTATACTTTTATTCATGTTTATATGTTTTGGTTATAAGAACAACTATCTGTGATTTACCATAACGCATGGGCAGTATTGCATTACTCATGAATTAATATCTAGCTCTCTAGGTATAGCCTAGTTAGTACTTCTTTTCTTGCTTTGTGTGTGATTTAGGTGCTTGTGAGTTTTAAGACGAAAGGTAAGAACCTGCGCATCACTTTGTGAATACTCCTGGCATTCTTTATCAAATCTGCATGTTAAATAGACACTTGCATATCATACTTTAAGTCAAAAATTACAAAAATATATACGGTGGACCGGGCCGCAACTGGTAAAACCTTTAACTTTTTGTTGCTTGACCTACGGTAGTCGGACCGCAAACCGGATGGATTCCCCACACCAAACAGTCACGGGCTAGTTGGGAACGTTGACTAGGGAGAATCCCTTGCTGTTTTCGCCTGCGAATTTCCAGGCCTCAACAGAACCTTATAACTTAAGGCAATGAAGGTGGATATAAGCAGTTTTAGAATTGGGTGGTAACCTTAACAAATAAGTTGCTATGATAATTAAATATTTATAATTCACAATTTATTAGAGTAGATAAGTAAATATTCATCCTTCACAATTTATAAGAGTATATAATTATAAAAGAAACAAAATAAGAATAGGAGAATGGTTAATGGAGGTTTTTTTAGTAAAGGAATATATAAGTTAGTTTTTGCATTATTTTGAAAACTTTCTCTAAATTTTGTTGAAATTTATTTTAAAATGTTTATGATGTTTGTATAGGAATTTTTTATTATATATTTTTAATTATAATTGATAAAAAATGAATTTAGTGTTATGCTTTATTTTTGTTAAAATAAATACATACAAATAAAAATTAAAAGTATGGTATTTCTAAAGTTTGTAATGAAATTAATATGTAGCATAGTGTGTTATATTTGGAAAGTTGGATATATCGTTGGAAACATTATCTTCTATTACAAGTTTGCTATTTGTATTTGTTGGTGGGATTAATCGAGACTTGTGTTGGTTAATGTCGTTACCATTGGATGATTAACGTGTACCTTATCTGAAGTGAATAGTCGTGGTTCACTTACTAAAATCCATAATAAATAACATAAATCCATATAGGAGTGTAAAGTAAAGAATAATGTGCTCGATATAATTACAATGACCTATATGCAAGTATATACACACATTGTCGAGTCACAAGATTGATGGGTCATGTTTCTTCATTACTATGTGACACTCCATCAATTATTCATTCAATGTTGTTAAAATAATAATAATAATTTATTAATTGATCTTTACGTATATATTATGTTCATTACAGTATCACCTTACCACCCCATTAACTCGTATGAAAAAAATGGAACATACCATCATTAATGTTTTTAATCTCAACCATTGATTGCAATTTGATGATCCATTGCATGCAAGTTGATCTAGGTTTGGGTAGGGTTTGAGTTGAAGGCATTTTGAATTGCATTGAAGTTACTCTAGAATGTAAATCCTACTATTTGTTGTTTTACCTGCTTAGCTTGTTTATTTTGGTGTTTTCCTACAATATTTGTGTCAACCACCCATGAGAAGGCTCCCTTTGGTCCATTTGACATTTGAATTCCATGTTGCTTCGTCAACTTCATCTTCTAGACTCCTATCATGAGAGGCGTTTTTTCAACTTTACCTTATTGTGCTTTCAAAATTAGTACAAGTCTTCATCTTCTAGACGCCTATCATGAGAGGCATTTTTTCAACTTTACCTTATTGTGCTTTCAAAAGCAGTACAAGTTTAAAAGCACCAACTTTGACAATTGGTTTTAAAACATATATAAAGTTACTTTGTTTGATGAGTTGAGAAGATCATTGGAATTTGAACACCCCTTACTATGAGCTCCTTTGTTTGTCCTTGATTTGATTTTGAGTCTTAATTCCTAATCCATTTTTTCCATTCTCAATTCAAATTGAAACTAAAAAACAAGGGTTCAATTTGCTTTTTATCTATATTTGATATTGTTACGGAATTCGAAGTTTCATTTGGACCTTAATTTTTTTTGGATTTGTTTGCTAATTCAAAGTTAACTAGCTTGCCTAATTGATTTATCCCAACAATGTGTCTCAATTCTAGGCCACTAGGTGAGTTTCATTTTGATTGAAATGCCAGATATCATATGAAGCCTTTTTTTATAGGAAGTTGTGAACAACTTAGGTTTATACTCGTCATTTCTTGTTTTCATTAGTTTTCAATCTTATTTCAAAAGGATATAATGCCCAACGTCTTCACTGTTGCATGCTTTGATTTTAGGTCTTCATTCTTAGTCCAATTTTGGGATTCTATTGATTGAGTCCAACTAAGCCTCAACAAAGTTGAGGGTTTCATTACAAACACACAGACACTAGAACTTGGCTTGCTTCTAATTTTGGGTTTGTTTATGCTTGCATTGTTTTGGGTGTTAAAAAGTTGAGAGTTTCATTACAAACATGCATACACTAGAACTTGACTTGCTTCTAATTTTGGGTTTGTTTATGCTTGCATTGTTTTGGGTGTTAAAAGATGTTTAGATTTTTCTTTCAAATTCGAAAACATGTTGTGTGTATCCTCTTGGTCTCTCGTTTTCCCTATAGTTTGTATTGGATTTTGTTTCAACTCTTGGTCTCTGGTTTTCCCTGTATTGGATTTTGTTTCAAAACAAGCTTTTTAACATTTTTGGTGGAAAATGTTAGTGTTTTCTTCAGCCAATTCTCATTTTCAAGATGTAGGTAGTAACGTTGTAATCGTTGCTTTGTACAAATATATCCTAGTAAGTGTCAAGTTTGTTTTGATTTTGTTATAACCTAAACTCTACTTGGTTTTTTATTTGGGTTGCTCTAGCATGATGGTATATAATTGAAACTTGAGATGGTTTGATCATGTTTGTGTGTGTTTCTAAGAAGCATAATGATCAACTTAAAGTTAATTTAAGTTTTTAATTCAAGTTTCATTTTTGCTTATTGTATTTTGAATGATTTCTAGAAATCCGAAAAATTTTATGTGGTAAAATTTGCTAGTCAAATTTCTTTTGGTCTATGTTTGGTATCATTGAAAAGTTAATGGTTTAGATTAAACATTTTGTTTTTAAAATTTGCTCATTAATTCAAGGCTAATTAGCATCCATACTATTTTTTGTTGCCTTAAAATAGATTTGTGCTTACAACTAGTCCTGGATTCATTACATCAAATGAGTTTCATTTTGTGTATTTGGGCTTGACCCTTGTGATAAATTCGGTTTTGGATATTTGCTTTTACCAAGTATTACACTATGAATATCCATGCAATTTTTTGTTGCCTTAAAATAGATTTGTGCTTACAACTAGTCCTGGATTCATTACATCAAATGAGTTTCATTTTGTGTATTTGGGCTTGACCCTTGTGATAAATTCAGTTTTGGATCTTTGCTTTTACCAAGTATTACACTATGAATATGCAGGCAAATGAAAACTTGCCTTCCTTACCATGGATTTTGGAATATAGAGTTTTTGCTTGAACTTTCATTCATATGAAACCTATTTTTGACAATAAATTGTGAATAACTTAGATGTGATACTCTTTGTTTCTTGTTTTCATTAATTTTGATTTTTATACATTATTTGAGATGCTGGAAAATATTTATGTTTTCTTATTATGAGTTTATTCTTCCTATGGTTGATGTTTTCTTATTATGAGTTTATTCTTCCTATGGTTGATGTTTTCTTATTATGAGTTTATTCTTCTGAAATTTTAGGAGCCTAAAATCTAGAGAAGCCCTAAATTGGCCAAATATTTGATTTTTATGAGATTTTTATAAATTTTGCAGTCCTAGAACTAACCCTAGAAACTAGGTTTTGAAAATGAAAATGGTGTGAGAGCCAAGGGAAACCCTAACCTCGTACAAGCCCTACCCAACCTAGGGCTTCTAAGGAGAAAGGCTAACCTAGTGAGGAAAGGTCCTAGGTTAAGCAACTAGCCTAGAAACACTAAGGAGAAACCCTAGGGAACCCTCACGAGGAGACGTGTAGTTGTTTGCTAAGGTGACGGAAGGAAGATAATTTCCTATCCTAGGCTAAAGTGCACGGCTAAGGCTACCACTAAGACTCAAACATGCACATCCACCAACATCCAAACAAAAAGATAAGAAACCTAACCTCCTTTTATGGTTTGTGTAAGGTTTCCCTTGGCTATCAACTCTCACACCATAGGCTTATGACTTTGTTCAATAACATTGAATTTCTTATTTACTACTTGCAAGGTTTATACGGTATGCGTGAAGGACGAAGGAACATTGTTTAAGGTGATGAGGGCTGCCACTGTAACTTGTAAGGGCATCCCTAAAGCTCGGGCTAGAAGCAGACCCGAGCAGGGTTGGAATTTCAAATGACGGACACCCGTCAAAATTGCCGGTAACAAACAAACTCTGAAACGTTCTCTGTATTCTAAGCCAGATTTTGACAGTCTCGGTAAAATCTTAGCTGTATTTGACGGGTAAATTGACCCATGACGGGCAAGTCAAATTCCATCCCTGGACCCGAGGATACATACACACGAGTTCGTAGGGGGAAGAAGGTTTGGGAGGTGACCGAGGGACGAGGGAGAAGACGGCTACAACAATTCGCGGAAGAAGGAACTGCCGAGGTATGGAGGAAGGCTAGGAGAGACTGCCACAGGTTTCTAGGATGTTTCAGAGAACAAGGGGCGCCGGGGAAGAAAAGAAGCCCAACGAGTGTAATTTTAGGGCCTTTCTTGGGGTAGCTAAGGTTAGGATAAATGAGGCGCTTGCGAAGGCAACTAGCAATGGTGAAGATTGTATTCATTTATGGTTTGATAAATTGTTGTTACCTAATACTACTGTTGTACATTTACTTACATACATACAGATTACAGTATGTTACATTGGTTCATCGTTTGATGAGTCCACATAAAATACTACTGATATCTATTGTTGCTTATTTTGTTTCAAGTTAAAGTAAATGTGGGAAGGTGACCAAATGTGTACTGTTGCTAATTAGGGCAAATATCGTTTTCAGACGTAACATATTAACGAGATGACTGCACGATTGCTATTATAATGCTTAAATTACGTTATACTGCTACACATAGGCTTATGACGTTGTTAGATAACATTGCATTTCTTATTTACCACTTGCTTATTATTGAAGTAGTGCACTCCTTTCCCACTCTCATATTTGATTTTAACAAGGCATATTTGACTTCAATCAGGCACTGATCTCTAACAATCTCGAAAGAGACCACATTATTCTAGTGTTTTTCTAACAATCTCGAAATAGACCACATTATTCTAGTGTTTTTTTCGCAGGGTTGAATAGGGCTCTCCTTTAGGAAGTTTCAACTTCCGAAGCAGTTAGAGATAAATGATTAGGGTGACAGTGGTGGCTTGTCCCACATAGCTTACACTGCCATTTCATCCCGCCAGTAATAGTGTGCATCAACTTCCCCTTCCCTTTGAATAATTAAAATTCTAAGCTTATCAAGATCTCCATCCAATTTGTTATGCTCCTTATTCCATTAAACAAATTGGTGAGAATGCATAATTAAAAGTCAAACCTCATCAAAATCTCCATCCAATTTGTTATGGTCCTTATTCCATCAAACAAATAGGTGAGAATGCATTTCAGCTAGACATACTTCTATACTTGGGATTTCTCTTTGCTTTCAATGTGGAACTTGGATCTCTATGATTTGAATACATACATAAAGGCTCACTCGTCATACCTTTGGTGCACTGGACTGAACCATAGGAAAGGAAAGCACCCTAAACATGAAGGAAGGAGATAAGAGAATTTGGAAATTGTTAATGTTTGCACTCAAGGCCTAGATTTTGCCCAAATGGATGATATGATCGTCGAAAGTATATCTCAAACCAGGAAAATCCTACTTGACATTACTTCCCAGGATGACATGTAGTGAAAAGAGTGTAGAAGTAGGCTGAGCTTGCAAAGTATGCTTATCACCTCAGCTCCTGACAAAATTAGCCGTTCTTTCGTAGTTCACAACAATCGGAAGGCAGCAGATGTTGTAAAGGCTACTATTGCAGACACCACTTCAGGTTTGTCCTGTAAGCTACTAAGCGTTCCCTCTTGTTAATCATGTATATTACTAACAATTGGCGACAATAGGTTACCCTGAATGAAGGTCTCCTTGCTTCTAAAAGTTATGTCTCTGCAACAGTTGTCTTTCTCGGAATGAGACAAGAGGCCTTTCATTCCCTTTTATTCTAGACAATCACATAAAATTTATAATACTGCTAAAAGAAAGATTTTGGTAAATAGAATCTCAATTATATATTAACAGAAACATTTTTTCCAATGATTTTTTTTTTCCAAGAAAAAACAACTTTTTATTTGACATTTTCAAATTTGAAATCAAAATATACAACTCATATCCATAGATGAGATATAGTACAGTATTCCAGAAAACTATATAGATCCCATATATCCTATCTTGTCTTCAGTTTATCAACAGAACAACCAGAAACTTACAACTTTCTTGTCTTCAGTTTATCAACAAAACAACCAGAAACTTACAACGTTCTTGTCTTCAGTTTATCAACAGAATAAGCAGAAACTTACAACTAAAACCCCCCAAAAGACATTCTTCACCAAAAAACAGAAGTGGCCACTCTTCCAGCTGAGATCAAAAGATTGAAATGGAAGTTCAGAGGATAGTACATCCTCCTTGAATTCTAGTATTGTCAAATAAGCTCCCTGCAAAGTGAGGGGATCCTTAGATAGTGTATTTGCTTTTGAACTGTAGATCTTCTAGATATATGCAGTGACATAAAAGCCAATCTTTCTTAGATTTATTTTCAAATTTTGATTTACAGGTCAAGATCTGATATACATTGTTGACTGATGATCTATTTAGCTATCTAATTTTATAATTTATATCTGTTAATTTTTTCCTTTATATTTATCCAATCAGTAAATTGATTGATTGAGTTTGAAGAAAATTCTAGTATTCTACTACCATTTATTGTTTTGGTTATCTAATTCTACAATTTAGTAGCCAATGGTCACAAGCTCCTGCGGTTGCTTTCCAACATTTGTAAAAGGGCATTCAACTTCTGAATATTTGCGAGTGAGTTCGCTTGCCCTTTTTCCCTTTTCTCATTTTATTCTTTATATCCATCCCACCAGCACAGATTCTACCACCATTAATTATTGTGCTTTATTTACCAACATCAAAGAGTTTTATTTCTACCCTAATCTGAACTATCCTATTCATGCTTCTTCTTCCTTTATGGAACTTTGAAAAAACAAACTTATCAAATGACTCAGTTTCATGCCTCCTCTTCCTCTCCCATAATAAAACTTACTATAAAGATCACTCAGTTTCATGCTTCCTCTTCCTCTCCCAAAACGCAACCTTGCGAAAACACTTATTATAAAGAAGATGGCTCGAGGCATAATAATACATGTGTCAACATTCCCCTTTTCAGAAGATTTGGTAGGGTTATAAGCTGTAACTGATTCCTTATTCGCTTCTATACACTTTCTTGGTGATACCTTGTATGTTAGCTTATTTCATCAGGAAGATTTGCCATTCTTTCCACTTATAATCAAAGTGTCTATATTTCTCCAACAAACTCATGCCTTTAATAGAAAAATTCATTGTTATTGATTTTGCTTGAGTAGACACCTCAACCTCTAAAATCAAAATCTAGTTTATAGAACTAGGCTTCAAAGTGCAAAATCTAAAAGCAAAGACATCTGTTTGCTGCAAGGATGAATGATTTTAGCATTTAATCAAAGTATAATAGGGTCACGCCATGTAAAGATTAAAAAAGCTTATGCATTTTCTCACATCAAAGCATCCAGGAAATCTTTATTTAAAAAGTTCGGTGCATACATATATCGTGTTGGCCACAACTACAAAAACTACCAGGAGGAATTCTTTGAATGTACAGCACATACATACATATACGGCTGTAAAATTTGACCAACTGTGTTAGAAGGCTGTATGGTGGCCGTTATTTACTATGGGAGCCTCGTATTTGATGAATAGTCTGTGTGCAGAAAGCAGGGACAGTACCATGAAACAAACAAGCACAGCCATGGTTATGAGCACAGAGGCTCTAGCATTGTTACAGAATTCCCCATATGATACACAAACTCTACTCCATGAAACTTGTTCGTTGCCCTGGTATGCTAAGTCCATAATCTCTATTCCACATACTCCCGCCGTTAGAATTACATATGTTAATGCCTGTTAATACCAAGTGCACCGTTTAATCCTGTTAGTTAAGCTGGAACCATGAAAGCACGGAATAAGAAAAAAAAAAATCCATAAAATACCTGATCCAAAATGAACATGATCCATGCCCTAGTCCAGCTGTAATCTACTCCAGTTGAACAAACAAAGCCGAGGAGCGAGAGTATGGAATATACAGCACAGATCCCGTTCGCATAAACCAGATACCTAGGCAAGAGTGTATGATTAGATGGGCTAATGTTGAATTAAAATTTGAGGAAAGACATAAGCAGAAGTAGAGATATAATTACTTCAAGCCTCCAATATCACTGTAATGAAGGGCCCCGTATTGGTTGCTCTGCTTGTTTTTTATCATTATTGCCATGGCTGCAATACAGAGTGCTAGAGGCGTAACGCGGAACAAGAGTTCGAATCTCTTGGTCTGCAACAAATGCCCGGAGTTCGAATCTGTTCCCATTTTTTACATGAGATGTTAAGGAGAGCTCACAGTTATTTCTAAGACCTTAAGTAAAGACTACACTTTAAAGTAAATAGATATGCTTTACTTTCACAGAGCCATTGAAACTCTGACATATCCCTTTCAACTCTGGGTTTGGGTTTTGATATGACAGTTTTGTGATAGTGTCATGCAGCTGTACCGTTCACCATCGGCATAGCTTACCAGAATAGATGTCTGTATGACGAACCTAGCAGGGCTGATGTCGCTATAATGCCTTTCAAATGGTGCCCCACGACAACAGTGAAAATGGTACCCCACAATGAGCTGCCTTGGAGAGTGGACTTGCTTTTTCAAAGGTGCACAATTAAAGTTGAATGAACAGTTCATAGGGTCTTTCTGTGAAGATCAGGTGACCACTTGAGCTTTGGCTCTACAGGTCGCCCGGCCATCATCACATGCTCATCTTCAATAGTCATCTTTCTTTTGAGTACAATACTTTAAAATGATATTTCAGGTCTCTATTGCGGTTGGTTGAGATGTGTGTCAATGAGAATCATCATAATGCTGTAGGTTCAGATCACACTGGAGATATGGTGAGATAGCTATTGCCGAATGCTGATGTTATAGTTTGGCTTTAATTTTTGACAGTACATCAAATGTTCATCTTCACTTTCAAATGATATTTCATTATTTATTGTGATGGGAAAATTCTATCATGTTTATGGAAAAAAAATTGTTTTATAAAATAATGATAATGGTTATTATATTTATCGAATTTCATTTTATTATTTAATAAAAAAACTTAAAAAATCATTAAGTTTATTTTAGGATTCTATTTTTGTGAGGAAAAATATTTAAGAAAAACATTACTAAATCAACATAGATGTAATGAGTTAAAAGGTTAAGAAAGCTAGTGTTCTAACAATTATTTTGAAATTTATATAAGGCATTTTTTCTCATTATAGAACTCATGAAAAATAAACTTTTGACATTCTAGATTATGGTGAATCATCTTCTTAAAGTATCTTAATTTTTTCTTATTTTCTAATTCTTTATAGCCCCACAACTTCTCCTTAAATTTATATATAATAATATTATTATCGCTAATCTATAAAGTGATATGAACACCTTGTTAAAACCATTAATCATAATTTTGTTTATATTTCTTAATTGTCTGTCAGTTAAATAGACAGTTATGGTATTGTAACTATATATGTACCTCTATGTACATTGCTAATGAATTGAATCGAGTATGCCTTTTCTGCCCATGTTTCTATTCATGGTTTCCTAATTCCTTCTTGGCTTCAGTTATGTTTTTACATTCGTTTTATTATGCATTTAACAGTGGTATCAGAGCATGAATGATTGAAAGGGCAGTGATGTGAGTTACAGATGAAGATGTTGCTACTTTGTGAATATATGGAGTAGTGTTGAATATCCAAGATCATGGAATGAAATCACCGTCAAGTTAAAGAGATACCAAGACCACTGCTGTCGAACAAAAAAAAAAAAAGGGAGCAGTTCATATCAATCTGCTCCAGTACATACCCACGTGACGAAAGAAAAATCAAGTTCCCTATGTGAAGGAAAGTCAAGAGATGCGAGCCGCGAATTGGAAGAAAAATATGAGCCACGTTTACACAATGCAAATCTTGTTTGCAATTTGAAAAGAACACAACACATGTTTCAGAGTGTTGTGATGGAAACTGCGAATCCTTTGGACAGGGCAACTACTAAAGAGAAGACCGCCACGAGAATTGGATCGGGAGAAGATGGTCAAACCGTAAGTTGTATTGAAAGGTACTTTACAAAATAAATCCTTTAAAAAAAACCAGAGATCTCTTCATAACGACAAAAGTTTGTTGTATGAAAGATTCTTTTGGGTGTGAAGAAATTAAATAAAAGGGAAGGTATTGAGATTTTAAAAAGGAAGTGTAAGAAATAACTGAAGGAGCCCAGTTAGCTTTAAAAAAAATTGCAGTCTGTTGTTATATTTCCAGTGGGCGCAGAAAAATTTAGTTATAATTGTGCTATCAAAACAGAAATCGCTTAGTAAAAGAGACCAAGCATTTGCTGAGTAAATCAGTCTTCCCAGCCAGATTGAAGATTGTAGTCACTGACATTTGAATATGCAGACAAATTATAACAGAGTTTTCAGCATTTAGAATTAAAAAAAAAACAATTCAACACTTATTTTCTGAACTTGTACCTATTCAAATTTGTATCCTTGCATTCTCAGTTTTTGCAAGTTTTTGGTACTTACTATTATTCATTTAGTGAGTATTAAATATTGTTGAATTGAAAAATGATTGTAATTCGGTGCATTTTTTGTTGGACACAACACCCATAATGAAAAAAAAAATAACATTATGAACTTGATTATGCATGAAGTTAATGCATATGATAGATTGTTTCTGACAGGGAATAAAAGAAAGTCTGGAAACAAGAGAAAATTTGAACAAACTTGCATCTTCTCACCTTGTCCTTGATAGGGGGGAATAACTACCTACACTTTGATGTCAGGTTCCAAGTTTTAAAGTGATGGAGCCTGTGAACAAACAAATGGGAAACAAGTATTGAGACAGAGTGTTGTTTCTGAATTTTGAAGACAGAGTGAAAGTTAAAAGTTTCCAGAACCATCAATTAAGTAGAACACATGAGAGTCTGCTTTTCATGGATCTTGATACAATTTTTGTGATCAACAGAAGTCATTCGAGCTTCTAGTTGATATGGTTAATGGTAATCCTAAAACCACCTCTTGGTTAGTGGTCATCCCAAAACCACCTCTTGATATCTTTGATAGTTTTATGGTCAACTTAAAACCATTAGTTTTTGGTCAACTTGAAACCATGCAACTTGGTAGAAGTCTTACTACTTCTGCTAGATTTTTGTGTCAGAGAGACTTTCAGCCATTAGTAGCTGAGCTTTTTGAGTTTTACTCTTTGAATTTGCTTAACACATTTGATTGTCAAGTAGACGATTTTTCAGGCAATACCGAACTTAAGATTAAGAGGGGATGTTGAAAGCTCTAATCGAAGTTCGTTATCTATCCTAATGGTCATACCGTTAGAGGTTAGTTATACATTATGTACTATATATGTACCAAAGTAACATTTTGAACTTGTTTATATTTAGACCTGAAGTTAATGAGATAATAGATTGTTTCTGATCGGGGGAAGAAAGAAAGTTAGAAACAAGAAAATTTAAATAGAGAAGTGTTGAGTTATAAGAAACCCTGAACATCTAAATGGCCAGAATTGAAGAACTCTTCCATCTACTGCAGTCATCGCTCAACGCGACTCCAGGATCTACAATTTCTGTGAACAAGAAAATATTTAACACAGTTATTACATGTTTGCAAAACATGCATAGAAAAATCAACATGGTAAAAACACAAAACAAGTTATTATCTGATGAACTGAGTCTTCTCCGAGAGCAACATGTTGATCGTGAAAAAGAGGACAACAAGCATTTTTCAAGTATGAAAGAAATCTGTGAATTCAATGGAAAATTGTTTCTTGCAGACACTAGGATAAGAAATGAAAATCCTAATATGAATGAAAAATTCTGAAAACTGAAGATAAAAACATTGCAAAGATAAAGGAATGTGGAGTTGCGACCAAGTTTGTAAGGCCGTCGGAAGAATTGTTGTTTAAAAGAAATAAATATGGTTTAGGATATGAAAACTGTGATAATCTTTTCCATATTCCAGATTATAGAAAACCAGTTAGCTTTGTGAGTGGAGGATTTCTAGTTGATGCCAATCAAAAGGAAGAATTTGCAAAAGAAGAATTTGCAGACAATAATCAGGTACATAAAGATATTGCAGTTGATAACTTGAACAAAGGATCTTTTAAGTGCCACCATTGTCATAGAGTTGGCCATGTTGAGTCTTATTGTTTTGATCTTCACCCCTGTAGCCTTTGTGGGAAGAAAAATCATCTTTCCGACCGCTGTCAGAAAGCAAGAATCTTCAGCGGAAACAAATAAGTTTTGAGTGGTTAGGTACTTGCCATTGGTGTTTGGAAGCCAAGTTGTTGGAAAGATCTTATCAGCGAGTTTATACTTATGTACAACCTAGTTTGCAGGGTGCAGTTTCTACAGTTGATGGTTCTTTATGTTTTGTTGATTTGAGGGAAAGACCAAGGCCCATTTGATATTTGTTTTTTTAAGGTGAGATTGTTCCTGACAGGGGGGAAATGAATGTCAGAAACAAGAGGACCTATAGTTTGTGAGGTCAATAAAAGTCTTTTGAACTTCTAGATTGACATGGTTGGTGGTATTCCTAAAACCACTTGATTGCTCTGGTTGGTTAGTGGTCATCCTAAAACCACAGATTTAGCAAAAGCCTTCATTTTCTGCTGATTTGTGTCAAAGACTTTGGTTTTTTACTCTCTGGATTTGCTTGACATAGTTGATCGTCAAGTAATGGCAGTTTTTTCCGGCAAGGACAAACTTATGATCAAGGGGGGATGTTAAAACCACTAATCATAATTTTGTTTATATTTCCTAACTGTCTGTCAGTTAAATAAACAGTTATGGTATTGTAACTATATATGTACCTCTATGTACATTGCTAATAAATTGAATCGAGTATGTCTTTTCTGCCCATGTTTCTATTCATGGCTTCCTAATTCCTTCTTGGCTTTGGTTATGTTTCTACATTCTTTTTATTATGCATTTAACACACCGTCCTTAACTTCCCAACAATTTAGCTAAGAATTGGCATATTTATGCCAGCCTCGTTTGAGCCACATATGTTTTTCAATGGAGTTTGAAGTCCGGTTGGACAGTTAACAAGAGAGTCCACTTCTATGATTGATAATGAAATAATAATATATTGATAGATGATGGATAAAATATTACAATTAGGCTAAGGCTTGAGCATGCATAGTGAAGGGTTACGCTCTTTCACCAATAACTAATAATCTATTTATTTATAAATAATAATAATATTTAAATATTCACAACATTGCCTTCCCCTTGGGAAAGCTTTGTCCTCAAAGCTTGAGTATTTCCTAATGTCATCCGTCATTGTGATTATGTGTCGGTATTAGAATGAGACGAGACTTCTTGTGCAGAGACTTGCACTTATTTTCCATTGATGATTCTGCATTGTATTGTTTGACTGTTCTTGCTCTGATACCAATGTTACACCGTATCCGGTATAATAGAGAATCTGTATCCGGATACTAAGGGAGAAGATGTTCCATCTTCAGAAATTGAATGTATAAATATATATATTTGAATGGATGGAGGAAAAATGAGCAGAGGTAATGGAGCAGCGGGGAGAAGAGGGAGTGGATGATTTGAATCCGAGCTCAGTGTCAGAGGAGCGAATCAACTCTGATACCAATGTTACACTGTATCCGGTGTAATGGAACAACCGTATCCGGTTGGACAGTTAAGAAGCGAGTCCGACTTCCATGATTGATAATGAAATAATAATATATTGATAGATGATGGATAAAATATTACAATGAGGCTCGCCTTTATAAGGCTTTAACATGCATAGTGAAGGGTTACGTCCTTTCACCAATAACTAATAATCTATTTATTTATAAATAATAATATTATTTAAATATTCACAACAAAGTATAAGTTATAAAAATATTTTGGATTTGTTTTATCCCTCTCCACAACTCTCTAGAGATGTTGCATCCCCGAACCTCACAACCATATAAGATAATGTGAGTGATGAATCTCAACGAGGAGTTTATTCTTATCCCAAACCCAAGGTCTACTGATTTACAATTATTTCCAAATCCATAAAAACTTTTCACCCTTCATTTATGTTTTTCTTAATGCTATAGTTCCAATTAAGCTTGTGATGAAGATCGATTCCAAGATGTTTGCATGGAGTCACTTTATTCATGTTGTTGTTGTCATACATTAATTTAATATAAGTGACCTTTGCAAATTTGAATATCACAACCTTTGTTTTGTTAGCATTATAAATCATTCCCAAGCTAGAGCAAAAATCCTTGAGAAGTTGACTCCTCACTATAAGAACAATATCATCAATGTGAAGAATAAATGTGATGATTATACCATTTGAAACCCTACACATAAAAATCATATAATTATCAATTATAATTAATAATACTTTTTCTATAAATTAAAATATTAGTATTAATATTAATTAGGTCAATAGGTTAGTTTAAGTAGTTAAATGTTGTGAATTGCAAGCAGGAGGTTATATGATTAAATCTCTAGTTTGGCTACCTCTATAAATAGTATAAGTTGTCAAAATTACAACTGAACAATGTATTTTAGGTACCATCCTCAAAGTAAAAAAAATAAAAATTTAAAACAACAAAAATGAATAGTAAAATTATTTATTAGTGTAATGGTTATGCATAACCAAAAACTGATAATACATAGTTTTAAAAATAATGTTTCAACATAATTATTATTATTAAGCATGTCCAAAAACTTACTGATGATGAGAAAAACCACGAAACCACTCAAAGTTGAATCACTTATAATAGTTTAAGTATAAGCATACAAATCTACGCATTACCATAGAGTTTTGGAGAGCAAATATAACATGGACTTTTAAAAGTTGAAATAGAATCATACAAATCTATGCATTACTAAATAATTTTTGAGAACATTGTACTTCGGCAACAATGCATCCAAGCTCTTCAGTCATTATGCTAACCTCCGAATTGCAATACATGCTTGTTATATAATTAAAGGGGGCATGCTTGTTAAATATCTAGCCGAATTGGAGTTGGGAAAGTCGAAGATCCTCGATTTCGCGAAGGCTAAATGGGAGATGGGGAAACCCAAAAATTATGTAAAGTGCAAAGCCTCCCAAATAGGACTAGCACTAGGGGAGGATGTTCCATTGAATGAGGTTTTAGAGTTTTCCGAATTCGTTTTGGTGGGTAGATTTGGAGGCCGCACGTCACGTCCTTGCTCGTCACTCCGGTCAACAAAGGGGACATGAACTATATAGAGGATTTTAAATTTTGCCCCATGGCCATATTACAAAATTCATAAATGTTAAACATTTAAAGGTTTGTGCAAAAAATGCACATCAAAAAAATAAACTCAATCCACATGCAATATATTCATCATATACATAATAATCATAATCGTGCACATTCAAACACAATAGTAAATTAGCAAGTAAACACTTATCTTTCAATTGAAATTGCTCAAGCAGTTGGCTATGGAATAGCAACTTTCTACCCAACTGTAGGCACTTTGTCCAACACTTTATCTCTTTGTTGAGAGGCCACCTCCAAGTTGGGCTATGTATCCACTACGGAGGAACTACACATGCTCATTCATAGCCATAAGAACACATAATCATGCTAAACTAGGACACAACTGGGTTTATCAAGCATGCATAGAAACAAGGAAGGTGAATGCTAAGCCACTGAGCCCAACCATGAGGCTACAGGCGTCTCCATTAGCCTTACCCAACCTTGGCACCCACAATACCTACCACACCCAACACAAGGAAGGTCCCCTTCTCTGCTACACAGCCCCTTGGGCACCCCTTGCCTCCAGTGCTATTCAAGGTGGGTGTAGAAAGGTCCAAGCTGTTAAACTTTCATAAATTTCTTTCCTTCACTAGGTTATTAAGCAACTTTGACCTTTGATCTCCCTTTGAATTCAATCCTCTCTTGGATTTTTCTTATTTATGGCCACGTGACTTTTATCCACGAAATTCAATTTCCAGGCTTCCAAATCTAGGTCTTCCCACGGATTTTGGGGATTTTGACACTCTCAAATTTGCCCCAAGGTTTATGTCTATGAATTTCCCACTGGATTTCATGGTCCACCTAAAATTTTGGACATTCTTGACACTCTAAAACATGGCTTATTTTATGGTTATGATTTATGTTATTTTTCTTACTGGGAATGCTTGACTTGTTGAGAATTGGTGTCCAGTTTCCCAAGAATGGAACAAAAATGAATGGAAATGAATCCCCATAATGAAATTGACTTCTAGGTAAAGTAAATTGAGCCCATACTCATCCATACAAATTTCTGAGCTCTGCCCATGGTCCATTAAATTCATGAGATGATATATCAGCGTTCATTACTTCTAGGTCAAGTAAATTGAGCCCATACTCATCCATAAGAATTTATGAGCTCTGCCCATGCTCTATTAAATTCATGAGATGATATATCAGTTGCCACCTTATAACAAAAATAAAGATCAACAAGGAAGTTCACTTGGGTAGGTGTTTATCATTTATGATACATGGGTTCTCAAAATGAAACTTGGGAACAAATGATTCAATCCCACAAATCCCCTCTCCTCTCCCTAGTGGATAAGCACAACCCCCTCATTTTAGTTGCCTCCATTGCCAACTTTTGGACTCTTGTTTGCATTACAAATATTACATGTTTTTTTTAATTTTCCCATGGTTAATAACACATGTCCACAAAATATAAAACACTTTCCTTTATAATCTGACCATTCACTAGTGGGGCCTTGGCCTTGAGCTCCATGCTAGAAATCATACGCCACATATTTACAATATTTACATATCAAGCCAGTCATTCCAAGGGTCAAAATGAGAATGCTACAATGCAGTATGGGTAGCAAGACCTTCGTTGCTTGGGTAAATGAAACATGGGTTCCTATGTTGGGATACTCTCCCAAATATTTCATTATGGCTAGGGGTTGGCTCAGTGTCATTCTCAGGACCCACGATGATGTCAACATGGTGTTCGAGGGTGTATGGTATTGGCACTCGACCACCTCAAATCTTAAGATATGGACACCCTTCTTTGATGCCCGTAAGGAGAAGTCCTTTATGAAACCTATCCAGGTCAAACTCCCAAGGTTGTTGGTTGAATTTTGGACATCAAAGGCTTTTAGCAAAATTGGTGCTGCTCTAGGGGTTTACCAAGCTACAGATTATAGTTTCAACTCTTTTGGCAAGATGTCAGTGGCGAAGATCTTAGTGGAAATAGACTTCAGAGAGTCGGAGGCTATTACCATCTCTTTGGGCTCATCTCATGTTGTAAGGATACGACCTTACATGATTATCATAATAGACAATATATATATTTTTAATAATGAATTGATGATCTTTACAATAAAATTGTGCAACTTATATATAAATATATATATATATATATATATATATATATATATAGAGAGAGAGAGAGAGAGAGAGAGAGAGAGAGAGAGACCTTTAAACAGTGTGTCTTTCTAATGCCGACTTTTACATAAATAATTAATAACTAAACTAATGAATAATATAATATACTTTTGGTATATTGTAAGTCATCTCGCTCTGAAAAGATTCATCCACGAATCTTATGTAAGCATGCTTAAACTAGAAGTCTTTCAGTGAATAATGGTACCAAAGTTTAGAAGTTATTGAAATAATTGGTCGCATTTGCATTCAGATCTTTTCATGCATATGATTATGTAGATAAACGCATAACAACTATATGGAGTATTCTCCTAAGCTTCTAATCTGACGGTGTTCTTTTGATCTTCTAATTTGACGTAGATTTTTTATATTTCTGCATGCTTTGATATGGTTTTCTTATTTGTAGCGGCAACTACTAATAATGTACTTACTTCCTTGTCTGACGAGCTTATCTTTAGTTGTTCCCTGGGAACCTTTTGATATTAAAATTCTAGAACATCTTGAGTTGCGACCACTGGTAGAATGTTCATCTCTTCATTTGTCGCAACATCTTCTAGGTTTCGTTCTTCTACATTATCATGATTAAGGTCATCTTCGACGCTTTTATTTTCATCATTGCATTCTTCTACAACTTCATTTCTCTCATAATTGTCGTTAACATTGACTTCATTTTTAATAATAGTTTGTGTTTTATCATTACAATCTACGACATTGTCAATTTCTTTACAATTGATATTGACATTGTGATCGTCAATATCATCTTGTTTTTTCATATCCTTGAATTCTACCTCGTTTGTTTCATCATCCTTGTTATCGTCTTACTTAACAAGTCCTTGTTCTGGAGTTTCAGTAGACAATTTTATAGATTTTTTAGCTACCGTATTAATGTGTCTTACTTCCCTACTTTGTAAGAAGGCACAGTGAAATTCCAGTATACATACATATTTTTTACTAAGTATCGTATTTTGAGGTTTGTAGTAGGGGTATCTTTTGTTATCCCTCCCAAAGTTTGGTGGCATGGATCTTTTGTGAGGAGGAATATAAGGAGGCGGTCGGTGTGGCCTCCCTTCCTTTCTGGTTGAAGTAGCGACTTCAAATTCTTCCCTACTTGAATATTTAGGAATTGTCATTGTACTTTGTTCCTCTTTACTTAAAAACTTGGGAGTCATGGTTGTTTATTCTGTTGTGAGTGCAGATGCAGTTCCCAACTCTACTTGACCTAAGATTTCAAGAGTCACAATAGCTTCTTCCTTTATGCTCGTAGTCCCTTCTTTTGTTGTGAGGGACGATGCAAATTCGAACTCTACTTGATCTGAGAACTCGAGAGTCGCAATATCTTCTTCCTTTATGGTTGTAGTCTCTTCTTCTGTCGTGACTGCAGATGTAGTTCCCAACTCTACTTGACCTGAGAACTCAGGAGTCACAATAGTTTCTTCCTTTATGGTCGTAGTCCACTCTTTTGTTGTGAGGGTCGATGTAATTTCGAGCTCTACTTGATCTGAGAACTTGGGAGTCACAATAGATTCTTCCTTCATGCATTAGAGGAAATTTCAACTCAAAATGGGCTTTTCAACTCTAATTAAAATTCCATGTCATTATGTGTTAGCCAATGAAATTGCTTTAAATTTGAAATACCGTATAGGTCTTAAACAAATTTTTAATATAAATTTGGGATAGCTATCATAAAAAAAACTAATTTTTTTGTTCGTATTTTCAACATATCTCCCTGTGTTTTTACTCAAATTTCGATCGAGAGAGCTCGTTGGATGCAGAATTAAATTCTGCATCCAACAAGTACCCACTCTGCATACTTTTGACTGACCCCACTACCCAAAAAACAAGAAATACAAAAAAAAACGTGATGATGATGTCAAAAGCATGCAGAGTGGGTACTCGTTGGATGCAAAATTTAATTCCACATCCAACAAGCTCTCCTGGTCGAAATTTGAGTAAAAACACAGGTAGATATATCGAAAATACAAACAAAAAATAGTTTTTTTTCCTCCAAAATAGATAAATATTATTTTATTATTTTAGCTATTATTTTATTATTTTCCTTAGGAAGCCCATTTTGAATTAAAATTTCCTCTAATAGTCGTAGTCCCTTCTTTTGTCGTGACTGCAAATGCAGTTCCCAACTCTACTTGACCTAAGAACTCAGGATTCACAATAGCTTCTTCTTTTATGGTCGTAGTCCCTTCTTTTATTGTGAGGGTCAATGCAGTTTCCAGCTCTACTTGATCTGAGAACTTGAGAGTCGCAATAGCTTCTTCATTTATGGTCATAGTCCCTTCTTCTTGCTTTCCCTTGCTTGAGAATTTAAATGGTGTGAATGTTTCTTCTTCCTTCAATTCACTTAAGGGATAGGACTCATGTGCCTTTTTTCGTTGTTGTATTATCAACATTTTCAATTCTTCAATTGATTTTTATGTCTCCAAGCTCTATGTTTTTTTTTCAATCTCTTCAAGTAGGCTTTTTTTATGCCTTCAAATTTTTCATCTCTTCTTGGTTTTTGGCCATACATGATCTCATAGAAAGATGGAGACATGGTAGTTCCACCATAAAAATAATGATTTGATTTTTTTTTAATTAACTATTTAAAATCATATTTATAATAATAATTTATTATTTAAAATAATAATACTATTATTATAAATAAATAAATAAAATAGTTTTTGGAAGAAAAATAAAATATATAATAATAACAGTTGTTAATAATAATATTTTTTTATTAGCACCCACGGGTGTGGCTTATTGGTGGTTCAGTTGTTATGAAGTCACTTGTTGTAAATTGGAAGTCACGAGTTCAAACCCGACTCGGATTTACATGTGTTCCATGTCTTGCGGCGAGTGTGGGGCACCTAGGGGTATAGTGGTAGCAGGAATGGATCTCTGGACCCCGTGTCACGCAGGTACCAGCCCAGCTCCAGTTGCATATTCCCCTAGTTACAAAATAATAATAATAATAATAATAAAAATAATATTTTATTATTATTATATTATTTTGGGGAAAATGGATAAGGAATAGGGTTTTGGTGAAGAGTAATGGTATGGAAGAGAAGTAAATGGGTAACAAGTGGACAAGGTGTAATAGTATGGATGAACCATTCACTGGTTTTATAAAACCATGCACTGGTTTGTTTTTTCTTTTATTTTTTCCTTTTCCCTTTGTCCTTCTTATTTTTCTTTTTTATTCTCTTCTATGAGGAGCTTCCTTTATTTCTTCAAATAATTAGAATTGAATGGAACCACAAGCTTGCATTTTTTATTCCACCATAAAAAAATTATTTGTAGCAGTAAAACTGCTCTAATACCACTTATAAGGCTACGACCTTACATGATTATCATAATAGATAATATATATATTTTTAATAATGATTTGTTGATCTTTACAATAAATTTGTGTGGCTTATATATGTATGAAGAGACACCTTTAAATAATGTGTCCTTCGAATGCCAACTTTTACAGAAATAATTAATAACTAAACTAACGAATAATACAATATACTTTTGGTATATTACACATGTGCAAGTGTTAGACTACATCAACATCCCTTTTAGATGCAATAGATGCCACGCATATGGCACTTGGTGAGAGATTTCTCTTTGAATTTCTCCGTCCATGCGGTGCTTTAAGAATCGGGCTCTCTCTGTTCTAGAGTTTCAAGTCGCTGGGTCAAAGTATGTGAGGACTGCAGTTTTCAAGGAGAAGGGTACTCCCCTTTCAGTTGTTTACAAGGTGACCATTTGTGCTCCTTTCACTTTCAAAAGCTCCATAGATCAGTTGAAGTCCTCCCTCTTCATAGGTATGAGGTACCAACTCTTTTTTTGTGGAAAGCTTCGAAGGTGTGGGTAGTGATTGCTTTGGCTTGGGCACAACTCTCTTCTCTAGGGAGTTAGGGCAATTTATCATATTCACAAGTATATACGGCCCTCACCAATAGAGACTCGCTTTTTGGAAAAATATTTTTCGGTCTTCCTTATTACATCTAATAAGGTCGTCTTGGGATGTGATTTAAATTTCTCTAGAGGCGAAGTTGAGACTTGGGGAAACATCTCGTAGAAAGATTCACTATTAGACTATTTTGTCACACGTTTAGAAGATAAAGGGCTTTATGATATTCTTCCAGTCTCTCTTAAACCTATGTAGAGGAACATGAGGGTTGGACTAGACAAGGTCGCAAAACACCTGGATATATATTTAATTAATAATGGCATACTGAACTCTACAGTCTCATTAAAACAATGGATAGGTGAAGGTGGGGAGTCAGATCATTTCCCCATATTCCTAAAGTTGGTGGTTACTAGGTTGAAACCACCAAGCCTCTTTAAATTCAATGAGCAGTGGATGGAGGATGAAGACTACAAGCAGCTGGTGAACACATTATGGAAGCCATTTGATGATTTGTCCCTTATTTCCATTGGGATCCAATCTCTAAACAACCTTAAAAGGACCAAGAATCACACTATTACTTGGTATGCAAATAGAGGGAAGCCACAAGACGAGGATCTGAGTAGAATTGAAGCTAAGTTGTTAAAATTTCATTCTCAAAGCTGTAAAGGTTTTCAATTGATTGAGCATAGAAGGGAGAATGTTACTCTTGAAGTTAGGAGAAGGGAAATCCTTGACGAGAATGAAGCTATGTGGAAGTTAAAACTTAGGGCCACATGGCTTCAGAAAGGAGATGACAACTCAAAAAGCTTTCATAAATATGTGAAGCATAGGACCCACACTAATTTGGTCTCGCATCTTAAGGAGGATGGTCGACAATTTTCAGGTTTCAAGGAGGTGGTGGACTCAATTGTTAAACATTTCAACAAACTTTTCAAAGAGGATGCAAATGCTTCAATGCACAAATGATAAGATTGATAGTTCATTTCCCTGCTTTTATTAACGAGGAACAACATGCATCACGAATGGAGGAGGTTTCTCTTGAAGAGTTGAAGGAAGCAATCTTGTCTCTCCAAAACGACAAAAGTCCAAGGCTCAAAGAAATGGTAGGGTCCTAACTACATTTAACTCCACTTTCAACACCCTTTATCCCAAAGACTGTTAGAACAATCTCTTTCGAGGATTACATACCCATATCCTTATGTAACTGCATCTACAAGGTGATAGCAAAAGTGATCACCAAGAGGATCAAGGGAATCTTATCAACCTCGGTTTCTCCATAACAATTTGACTTTTTGAAGGGTAAGAAAATTCATGATGCCATTCGAACAGCCCAAGAAGTCCTTCACTCTACTAAGATGAAAGTCATGCATGCTACTATTGTTAAGGTGGACCTTTCTAAAGCCTATGATCGTGTCAATCAATTATTTCTCAAGCTGGTGTTGCTTCAAGTGGGTTTTCCCCTTCAAAATGTTAATTGGTCTTTTTCTTGTGAGCAAAAGGATCAAGGGAATCTTATCAACATCGGTTTCTCTAGAACAATTTGAATTTTTGGAGGGTAAGAAAATTCATGATGCCATTAGTACAACCCAAGAAGTCCTTCACTCTACTAAGATGAAGGTCATGCATGCTACTATTGTTAAGGTGGACCTTTCTAAAGCCTATGATCATGTCAATCAATTATTTCTCAAGCTAGTTTTGCTTCAAGTGGGTTTCCCCCTTCAAAATGTTAATTGGTTTTTTTTCTTGTGTGCAATTGATCTCTTTTGAAATCTTGATAAATGGATATGCATCTTCCTTTCTTAGGCCCAATAGGGGATTAAGGCAAGGTTGTCCCCAAGATAAGATAAAATACATGTTTTGGAATCTATGCTCAGAAGATATTGGGTGGGTCCTAGTTGGTGCCCTCTATGCAAAAACAACAATGAGAACCTTGGACATCTATCCATAACATGCCCATTCATGGTTAAGATGTGGAAGTATGTTGCTTTGGTCGAGAGAACTCATTTCATTTGGACTAGATAGGAGCTGGCTAGTGCCTTACAAAATTTGGTAAACAATGAAGCATTTAAAGATTTTCTTGCTTTGCTAGTCGTCTTCATTTGGGGGGTTTGGCTGGTGAGAAATAAAGCCATCTTTAAAGATAAATATCTCCCCCCTAATGTTCTTGCTTCGAAAGTTTTAGCCATACTAAGTCATTTCTCTCGGGTTGCAGGCCCACAAAGTGAGAACAATTGTTGAGGAAATTATAGACAGATCAAGTTGTTGGTCTTACTTCGATGGAGGTTCACAAGGCACTCCAGCTATGGGCAGGGCTAGAGGTATTTTATTCTTTACAGATTCACATTGGATAGAGTTATCAACCGGTATTGGGTTTAGCGCAAATAATAGAGCGGAGATGACAACTTAAAATTATTGTTGACGCTAGCCTTGTCAAAGGGTGTTCAAAGATTACAATTTCGGGGACTCGAAATTGATGATCAATTGGATGGATCTTAAAAGCCCCCCCAAAAAAATAACCAATTGAGGCCCATATACAAGGATTTGATTCACATTATTGGTTTATTTGAGGTAATCACCTTCTCCCATGTCTTTAGAGAGAAATTCTTTGGTTGATCAGATGTCTAAGGTTGGTTTATAGGTAGCAAATGGTGAGTGGGTTCGACGGGAAATGCAAAATGATACCATTATGAAATTTGATCCTGGACCTCACCCAAGATGAAGACTACCTTTTTTGCAATGATGGTTTTGTTTAAAGACTTTTATGATTTTTTATTGGATAAAAAAACCGAGATCTAAATTCCTAGAAAGAACAACTTTTTACATGCTCTCATAATCTTTATTAAACTATTTATTGTTAATTGTTGAACTTTCATTATGTAATGCCCATTAGAGACCTTATTTTGAGTTTTCATATTTTTTAAAGCCCTGCATTGCTTTGGTCATTGTACAAGGTGTTTTTTTTAAATAAAAAAACATAACTTTTGTTTTTTGAAGAAAAAAAATATAACTACAATTGTAAGCTATTTTAAGTTTTCAGAGCTTTGGTCACAATACAAAGTGTTTTTTTTAAATAAAAAAACATAACTCTTGTTTTTTGAAGAAAAAAAATATAACTGCAATTGTAGGCTTGTGCTTACCATCAACATTCAATTAATGTATAATAAATAAGGCTCAATTAATGTATAATAAATAAGGATAAAAATCAACCATGTTAATTTAATATTACTACCATTTTCTTTCAAACATTCAATTAATGTTTAATGTATAAATAAGGATAAAAATCAACCATGTTAATTTAATATTACACCATTTTCTTTCAAATTGATAAGTTTACTATGATAAATGAATAAAAAATGAAATTTACACCAAAACTACTTATTATGTCCCCGACAAGGGGATATATATGATTCAGTTAGGTATATTAATTTGGGGTAATTTTAGAGAATATGAAAGTTTAAACTAAGGTTTTGTAATATTTAAGGCAATTTTTATTTAAGTTTTTTTTTTAATTGTCTATTTTATTAAGTTGTCATTGGTTTAATAGAGATGACGTTGTCCTTGTTTCTTGTGCCCCAAGACCCGGTGGCAACATGATGTCAGCAATACTATGAGTTTGTTTTTTTTTACAGTTTCTCGAGGACAGAGTTATGAGTTTGTTGACAGAGTTATGAAGTTGGTTTCTCCGAAGCTTTAGACTGCAGGGAAATGGCTACGCTTGGCGCATTCTTGGTTTGGTGAATGAGCATGACTGACAGGGAGATGGCCATATGGCCATATAGGAAGGCATGATGAAACGACACTTATTAAATGGTTTATTGGTAAAAAACAAGCTCATTAAATGGTTTATCATAAGGGAAAATTAACTGCCTTATGAAATGGTGGAAGCATACAGGTAAGATGATAGGTATCAGAATTGAAGGATGGCACAACGCTCGTACAGTAACATCACTGTGTAGACGTAGTTGGTTGTGACTAGAGTCGATATACTGCAGGTTGTCGCGCAAGATTTGATCAGAGATGCCACGCTGCGTATCGGAGTATGTGGGGGCGAGGATACTGGTCCTTTCATATCAATTCGCCCAAAATCCAGGTTTTCTCATTGTCTGCGACTCTTTGCTCTATATTTTCGATGAAAAGAAGTGGTTTCTGTTCTTTGCTCTGTATTTTTTATGAAAATAAGTGGGTCTCTGTTCTTTGCTTTGCATTGTCAATAAAATGAATTAGGTACCTGTATTTGACGTGAACTAGGTCTATGTCACTTTCTCAATTAAAAAAATCGAGTATCTGTGGCTTTTCATTTCCGATAAATTGAACTGGGTCTATGTTCTTGGCTCTTTATCTTAAGCCAAATGAACTGTGTCTATGTCCGTTTCTTTGTATTTTCAGTGAAATGGACTGGGTTTTTGTCATTTTCTTTGTATTTTAGATTAAATCAACTGGGTTTTAGTCCCTTGCTTTGTATTTTCAATCATATGAACTGGGTATCTGTTTTGTGCTCTACATTTTCGATGAAATGAACTCAGTCCTTGTAATTTACTATGTATTTTCAATGACATGAATTGGGCCTGTGTCCCTTGGTCTTTTCTTTCAGGGATATGAACTAGGTCCCTATCTTCAACTCTGTATTCTCAATGCCATGAATAGTGCCTCTGTCCTCTGCTCTGCATTTTGAATGAAATGAACTGGGTATCCATTCTCTGCTCTGTATTCTCAATGAAATGAATTGGCTCTCCGTCCTCTGCTCTATGTTCTCAATCAAAATAAATTGGGTCTTGCATTTTCATTGAAATTAACTAAGTATCTTGCTGTATATTAATTGAGTATATTAGTTGGTCATAACTTTTCGTTAGATGGATGGCAAGAGTTTTGGTTGACGTAAACGTATTGAGTCATCAGGCCCTTGGGTTTAAGCACGGGAGGTATTGGTAATAGATTTTGTTATCATTTCGAGGGACTGAAACTTAAAACTTATTGAGAGTCATCAAACCATGAAAATTAATGCGTCTCATTTTATTTGGCAACAAATATATCAAATTAGTAAACTTTTCTAAAAATCCTGAAAATTAATGTGTTTTTCACGTTTGGTTTGTTTTGACAACAAATATATTGGCTTAGGAACCTTTTCATATTCACAATTTAAACTATAATATTAAAAATTCACAAAGATCAACGTTGGCTTGCAAGGTCGGTGAAGGTGGGGTTCAAGTCTCTCGAATTACAGGCCCATGCTTGTACTCCTATCTGTATCTGTGCTTGCGGAAACTGGTACGGTCAAGTACAAGTCCTAAGTGACTTTCTCCAGTCATGGCCTCTTTGCTGAAGGGTGACATCGATGGTGTGAGGACACTGGTAAGTTTGAGTTTTAACATTTAGGAGATGGCAGGATTTTATCTACATATTTAAGACTTTATGGGAATCTTAAACATATGCTATTCTTTTTACTGTAAAGGTTTTTTCTACAGCTGCCTGAGATTTCATACTTCTAACAAAAACTTTTGCAGACAACTGAAGCGTACAGACCTAAATCTTAACATATTGCAAATAGTGTTACAATTAATTGTAAATGTTACCAATAACCGATATTTTCAATTTTGTTATATAATATCCATAAACAAAGTTTATAACTCAAGACTTAGCAACTTACCAGCTCTTGTTCTTGGAAATAATTTTTTGCATTTTCCAAGTATACTTTGTGTTGTCAAGGGAGCTTGTTTGGTAAGGTTCAAATCCCCAGAGGCATGTTCCAAGCTAATGGGCTTGTGCCTGCATAAGTAGGTCACTTGTGGTCAGTGCAAGGTGCATGTCCTTGACCAATTTGGCAGAATAGGCCCCCCAGTCAAGGAATCTTAGCCAAAGGATCGGTCATTGCTTTCACAAGGTCACTTGCTAGTGTTTACTGGAAGCTTCAATAAAAAAATTACTGTGTTTGTAGATTCCTGCCCCAAAAAATTCTTCCAAATGTATTAAAATTTTACTGCTTTCTACTGTGGAAATATAATTTTAGATTTGTAGTTATCATATTTTGACTTATTAGTTAGCCTTCATTGTTGCTCAGAATGTATCTCTCCATAGCTTGGTGCACTCCAGAAGACCTAAATCAATTTTTGTGCACAGGTTGAGGGCGCAGACTCTGGACTTTCCTAAGTAACGTGTATATATATATATATATATATATGAGGATATATATCTCTCTATCTATGAATAACTAATGCTAAAGAAAGCATAATTACATAAATGAATACATATATTCAGGCTTTACACCTTCCTTTAAGGACTTTATTAGCAAATAACTCCATCTGAATGCATTCGTGGTTTTGTGCATGCAATGGGGATCATACATATTGACCTGTCCTTATCGCCATAGGGATCAACACCATGGTCCTAAGGTTCAGGGACTGCCTCATTGATTTTAAAAGTGTTTTAAAAGCGATATGTTAAAACATGTCCACAAATAAAATGGGGGCAATAAGACCTAGTCTTTAGATGTCAATTTTCAAGAACAATAAGTTTAATATATTTGAATACATCATTTGTAAGAGAAGCAATTTTGCTTATTTAAGGTGTATCTAATCATTGTTTTGACTTTGTTTTCCTTGAATGTTTCTTATTTGTGCAGGTATCTTTTAATTGTGAAATAGTAATAACTAATAAGCACTCGACGACGTACATTGAATGATAAACAATGTGGTGTTGACTCTCTTGATGGAGTGAATTTTTAATCCAAAGTATATGCTATGTTTTAGAAGTATTACTACAGTGCCATTTCCAACTAGATAACTAACAACTTGACACAGAAACAGCCGGTGTGAATCCATTCAAGGATGAAACTTGGATACATCATGACATGAGACATTGGAGCCAATCTTTCCTCAATATTGTCATTTATTTGTCCATGATACAACTTATTGTGTTCTCCATGGTTTCCACATTGAATCCTACTCCATGAAAGTATAAAACTTACAACTTGCCTTCCAATTATGCCAATGACAAAACTAAGAAGAGGAAAGGAGAAACTGTTAGAGATACATTTAAGAGTTTATGAAAAGCCAAAGGAAAAAAAACATGTGGAGAAACTAAAACTGACTAATAGAATCCGCATGAACAAATAAATAAATCCAGCACTTGATATATAAGTATAAAAATGAACCTAGTTCAAAATTTAACAGAGATAATGTAATGCAGATAAATGCCTCACTTCTTAAATGTGTTCAAATAGAATAGGCATGAAAGTACATTACTCAATTATCTACCCTATATATTCCAGTTTCAACTTTATGCTTACAGGAGCATCAGTTTGATCCCAATGGACTTATATTAAGCCTTGGGGATACACCTAAAGTAGTATAACTTGTAAAAAAAGAAACTAACACTCATTCTTCCTCCAAAGAATTAGACATGTACTTTCACCGATGAGCTTGATAATCTGCTCAATGAGCACTTCACTCGCCCTTACGGCTTCCTTTTTACATTCGTTTTCCAGGTGCCAACTAGTTTTAAGGGTTTTCCGAGTGAAGTTTAACTGTTTACGAGCTTGGAGAGTGCCAAATGAAGAAACACCATACGTGAAGGCACAAAGAAAGCCACGGGTACTAAACCTTTGCTATTCAAGATGTTTACAAAATCATTGCTAGAAACTCTTCCAAGGCCAAGAATGGTTGCACCACTATGGTTGATTGGGTGGAGTGACAGGAAAGACAGAACTCAAAAGAACAATTACAAACGAACATAGATGGATGAAAGTTAGGCTTGATCTGTATATATCTCTGTAGCCTCTACTCTTGCAGAGCATATAATATGAAAAAAGGATTTAAGGCCTTAAATGAGATCGAGCGAAGTTTAGGTCAAAATATCTCAGTCATATTGGATAGAAGAGTAAACAAACGAACTATACTGATGATCTAGTAAATCAACTCCAAACCAATTGAAAAATTAAGGTTATTTCTCTACCTTTAACCCCCTTAATCACTGCCTATGAGTTGCCCCATCCCAACAGAAATAATTAGGGTATTTTCTCTACCGGAATAAAAGGAAAGTAGATCTCCACCCGCTATATATAAATTGAAATGTGAAGCTGACTCCACTAAAGGAAGAATAAAGTTAAGTACTGGGTCAACCTGGCAATAAAGGTCTATATTTTGTAATGACGAGTATTGTTTTTTCCCACTGAAAGAAAGATGAAGCTGACCTAACCCGCAAGTCTGGGGTCGGTATTTAATTTGAGAATAAGCCAACCCAAACCCGAGCGGGAAAGAGATTGTCAACAGGTGTGTCTCGCTTATTGTTATCTAGTGCCATTACCAACTAGATAACTAACAACTTGACACAGAAACAGTCGGTGTGAATCCATCCAAAGATGAAACTTGGAGACATCATGACAGGAGACATTGGAGCCAATATTTCCTCGATATTGTCATTTATTCGTCCATGATACAACTTATTGTGTTCGCACACTTTGGTGGCCATTTAGCAGTTACTATTCATGGGCTTCCATAGAGGCATCAGAAATCCAGTCATTTTTTTGATACTATGAAGTTCTTGATGTATTGTTCTATAGTAACAGATGTTGTAAACTACCATCTGGTATTGCCATATTATTACATTGTTTAGGTATTTTGTGTACTAGCTCCTTATAATCTTTATGAGGTCAAAGCATGCAGCTTACATGGCCAGTCTTACATCTGTTTGCCAGTCTTACAACTGTTTGCAGGAAAGGACTGAATCATATATTTATTCCTCTTTCATCTTTAGACATAAAGATTGTAACAAGTTAACAACTACCAAAAGTGGTTAAGTTGGTTAACTAGAGAGATTTGTTCTTTAGGCTGGGTTAGCCAGGAAATGGTGTTCTTACAATTGGTTTGCAAGGTTACATTAGTTGTAATTTTGAGTTTGTGAGTTTTCATGTATTCCTCTCTTTATAAACCAATGATCTATCTATTCTTTATTGTGCTTCAGTTTCTAAAGTTTTGAGTTTTATTATGTAAAGTTTTGAGATTCTGCATTGTCATTATAGAATAAAAAAATATTTTTAATATAGAAAATATGAAGCTATCTATATACAAATATTAACATCATTGATGGTCCAATTTTAACTTTTAAGTTATTATTATTTAATTTCATATCAAGTGAAAAAAACAATTTCTTCAACAATTATTGCAAAAAACATCTCTTCATAACAACCCTGATAGCACGTGGCTCTTGTTTCCTTTTTATTTCCTTTTTATATATTTTTTAAATGTAGAGTTATATAATTCAAAAGCTTTTAGAAATGTATTAATGTGTTGATATTTTATAGCAAAATTATAAAATTATTATTATGAAACAAGTAATAAATCACTTGTGTAAATCTTAAAGGTGTGGGATACAAGGTACCAAAATTGCCCCACTTGGTGAAAACCCCTCATTCTTGTTCTATCACATTCGTCAAAAACCCCCTACCATTTCGCCCAATTCATCAACAATATTTAACCACACCATTTTGGTTTGTCTTTTCCATGCCGCACCAACTCAAATTAGTGTTCACCACCTTTGCGTCTTTAATTCCATTAACTACTATTCGCCTACACCCTCAACTATCAACCTGGACGATAATTAACCTGTTGCTACTGCGCAGGCTTTAATGCGACACAGGCCGTTGGATCTTAAGTAGCTTGAGCTCCAACAATCTGTTGCGCAGCAAGCTGGTTATTGACTGCGCAGACCGTTGGATCTCAAGTAGCTTGAGCTCCAACGATCTGTTGCGCAACAGGCTGGTTATTGATCGCCATCAACCTACACGTCTTGGATAGGGTGACACCAATACAAGACCAACCGATTATTGGCAATGAGACATTGGTTGAGCTGGAGGTGATGTACGAGGTAGAGGGGCATTTATCACACCCCCTTCCTGAAAGAATACATGTATTGCATCATCAAGGGCATTCACTATGCAGTGATGACGAAGAGAGGGAGTGAAGTTATCGCAGTTGCACCACTTGCTATCGTCGAAAGGGTATTAAGCGGGCATCCAGTCCCCAAGTGTCCAGCCTTCGATGATGTCTTCATTGTTACAAGTGTCGTTTTACAAATTGTGACCTGGATTGAAGGTGGTGAAGGTACGACCATGGTTAGGGAGCGTCGTCATACTCCAAGCCAGCGAAGCCGCTCTCGCCATGCCGAGAATAAAGAGACAAGTGGCATTGCTCTTGCCAGGCACTTGGCCTCCACAACGGACACTCTGTTGGACATTAGGAATGATATACGTGGCTTGGAAAACAAGCCATAGGCACGAATGCATGTGTTGGGACGCAAGGTTGAAGTGATGACTGAGTGGTGCACAGATATTGTTTATCTTTTCAATCTCCCTTCTTTGTTCCTTACGGTGGTCTTGGAGCTTGAGGTAGCCAATTCCGCCCTAGCACCAGTGGCCAGTGGGAAAAATATGAAGGTGGAAGAAGAAAAACTACGAGTCACGATAATTGCAATGGATGGCAAGCCAACTATACTTCCATCAAGAAATAGTAAGCACAAAGCTCCCGACCTTATCCAGGTGAGTGAGGGGCAACCACAGTGGCAGCGACGCTTTGATCTCGATTCCTATGCACAACTTCAGTAGCAACAACACCATCTTGTTTTGTCGTCTCGACATAGTTTATCTCTCTTGGGCTCTTTTAGCAGTTCATGTTTGCAGTTTCTTCGTTTATGTCTCAGTATGAAGGAATCTTGGAATCTATGTTTTTCTGTATGTAACCCAATAGAACCAGTTAGGAAGTGTTTTTCGAAGGCTGTTAACAGTCTTTTTTTTTCACTCAAGGCCTGATTAGTTTGTGTTTGGGAGGCTCGGTGTCGAGTTTCTCTGTACGCATATGTAAATATGTAAATTTTGTGAAGATATAGTATAAGAACTAATTTACAAAACGACTACCAACCTCATTTGCCCTGCATTTGTCCCATACCTTGTCCTTCTCCAGATCGAGACCGAGAGAGCCCTTACTGATACACTGCTAGATAAATATTTACAGCTTTTTTTAGTTTGTTTGCCCCTCTACGATAAAAGGCTTAGTCTTTGGAGGAATTGTTTCTATTTTTTCGAGTGTTCTTCGACAACATGTATGGTACACGTGGTAGATTTAAAGTAGAAAATAGCTTTAGAACATATCTCTGCCTAACTCCAATATTTACAGTTTGAATTTTCATGCTACAGAGAAAATTTAGCTTTAACGTATAATAAACCAGAATTTTAGGGATTTGTGCCATAAATTTGAACAATCTAAAACTCTTAAACATATTAATTTATTTTGGTTAAGCAAGCGTAGAAAATCTAACTCGGTTTTTAACAAGCGACAATGGAGACATTTCCTTGGATTACAAATAAAACCATTTCAACATAGATTCTGCAGCCATGAAAAGTTGGACAATAGATGAAAGTCAGATCAAGCAAACTCAAATGGCAGTGCAGACATGCCATTTTTTCTGCCCAGGAAACCTTTTTCCTATCTTGGAAATCCAATTAGGCATGACAAACGACATCAGAAAACTAATCTCCAACTGAAACTTTCATTATGGCCAAAAGATTCCTACAAATGTAGTTTCTTAGAAAAGGCAGATGTGGCTGGCAAGTGTCCTAATCCTCGGGAGCCATGTTACAACGCAGCTTCCAACAGCATTGAAATGCATAAACAAAGAGGAGTGGTTTCTACTATAACTAGTGGACAGCAAAAGAAAGGTTCATTCAGGCAATGCAAATATGTTTGAAGATTTTCAGAGGGATCTTCTTACTGCCAGTAAACTTCCTCTGAAGAATGCTAGTTATGACACGGGTTATCCAGCCCTGCGAGCTTTTGGTAGGACAGCCAGACCATATCTCCCATAGGTGCTGTGCATTGCTAGTTTTCTTGTTTGTCAAAATTTTCCAAATCAGTATCTTTTGCAAGCTTTAAGTTTCACCAGTGTGTCAGTGTCAAAAGCTTTTTGTAATGATCTTAAACTTTGGAATGTTGGTTCCAATTCTTTGCAGGGTATAAAGCCGTGCAAGGTTCTACAGTGTTTTAGACCCAACACAGGCATGTAGTTACATCTCAGAAGTTCTGGATGCTGAAGTGATGCAACCTTTGTTCAAAGCAATACATGTTCTATCTAGTTTAGTCTACAGTGGTTGACATGATAGAGAGTCGAGATTCTTTTGTGGCTTTTTCCATGGACTTGTTATCTTCTATTACCTCATTAATAATGTGCTATTTTGCCTACCAACCTATCAAGATGTGGAGGTGAATTATTCTTTTGTGGCTATGTTCATGTTCGTAGAATATCAAAATTATAATCTCATAAATATCAGATACATGCATATGTATACTCTGATGCTTTGCTGTGAAACTCATTTTATATATAAAATCAAAAACATCCTGAGCCCGTACGGGTGTTGTGCGTTGGTTGTTCGCTTATCCAAAGTAAGTTGGTAAGAGAGGTAACGAGTTCAATCCACTCCCAGCCTTACCCGTGTACCATGTTAATGGGCAGTTGGGGCATAATGTTAACAGGAATGGATCCCTGGACCCAGTGTAACACGAGTACCAGCACTTCCCAGGTTGCCGATTATCCTAGTTACAATTAAAATAAAAAAGAAAACAGAAGTGTCAATAACATCCTTGCAACAATGTGGGCCAATCTGCCAAAGATAGCAAAGACTAGTGTAATAGGCCCTCTTCCACCAGTTGAGGCAAATCCGTCACAAGCAGCCTTGTATCACTACGAGAAAATCTCTAGAGATCTCACATGTTTGATTGATCTTCCCTTACCTTTCAATGTTAAATGTGCCGGTATTTAACAGCAATCTAATTTATGAATCGTTCTTATTTGTTTTGTTTGCAAGAATAATAATCCTGTGAGCAAGGTATCATGAGTTGAAATTCTATATTACCAAGTGTTGTCCTCACAGACCTGCTTTTTGTCTAGTCCTAATACTTTATTTTACCAGTAGTTCTGACTGTAGCTTGTATTTATATTTCTGTGAAAGGGCATCTGAGTAGAGATATGCCACTTGTTTACAGTGGCTTTACAAGTTTATACCATCTGATACACACCCTATGATGGGGATTCATCAAGGTTTTCATTTAATATCAGGAAGCTTACAAGAAAAGTCATCCGGACCTGTTGATGTCCATGACATTCATGTGAAGACACCTTGGTAGATTGCAATCTATTTGAACATAATCCTGCCGTTTTATTAAGGAGAGGTTAACCTATAGAAAGAACCTTATTTCAACCATCTTACACTGACTAAATTAAGCATCGCACATGTCATAAAGATTGTGTAACAGAGCAAGAGGTAAGTACAGACAGCTTATTATGAGACTTTGCTAACCGCTAGATCATGACATTTGTTATGTTCAGCTTTCAGAGCTAACTGTAAAATTTATCATGAGTTCATCTTTCTATTGTCCCTGGTAGGGTATGGAGTGTAGCTGATATGTTCTACACAAATACATTTCTTGATTATGTGGTTGCGTTAAAGCATATGCTCTCTTGTCTCACTAAAAAGTATTTCTATATGTTAGCGATAATGTTGCTTTGAAGGGTGTACCTTGGATTAGTCAAGGTTGAAAGTTTTACATAAATTTAATATCTTCGTATGTTCCATATGTTATTTGTTTCTTCAATATCGTTTTGTTAATATCGTATTATGTATTGCAAGCTGTCGTTATTTGTTTGTCTATTCCAAGTAAATAATTTTCCAGTCTTTTATAGCATTATATATCAATAAAAAATGTTTCTTTGCTCCACAAACATATACATATGCTGCTTGCTATATATTTCCTTTAGATATGCCATCAGTCAACATTCAACTCATGCTGATCACGTTGGGAAACGAGTTTACAGCATCTCTAGTTTTTATTGGGAATTGCTTCGATTTCATGAGGTCAAATGTATAAGATATTCTGTGATTGAAGGAGTTCTGCTTTTTGAAAGTTGTGCTTAACTTCCCATACGGTGATGTCCTGTGATGAGTATAATCTGAACATGGAGAAAATCTTTAATTAGTTGGAATTAAAGATGTAGACAACTTTCCCCCTCATTCTTGTGGATTAGATGTCCAAGCACAGAATGACCTCAGTATTCTAGTTCAATTTACCAAGATCGTAATTAGCCAAGTTGTTGCCTAGCACACATCATGTCTCTCTCTAAAATTTGAACATAGTTCTCATCCATAAGAACTTAGGGCATTTACCATTGCCCATGTTGGTAAGTTCCCAATTACTTTTAACCATTTCCATTTATAATTGCTAATTTTCAATAACCTATAATGACCACAGCTTAAATAGCTATATAATAGAATGGAGAAAATGTTTGCTGTGATATTATTTGTAGAAAAGAATGCAGAAAATCAAAATGTTTGCTTTGATATCGGTTTCTGTAAACGATGTGGACAATCAAAAGCACCTAAAATGCTTATGGAACAAATTATGTCACCCAACTGACAATGGTTCATGTCCTTCTAGCATGCAAGTTTGTTTATTGTTTTGACTTCAAGGCGCTAGACAATGAAGGGGTTTAGACTTGGGCTCTGCACGAAGTTCTCCCTCAAGATGTTGAATTTTAGCATTGGCATGAATACTTTAAAAATTTACAGATTAACATAACAATTTGACAAGTGCAGTAAACAACATTAATCCATCAACACACTGAACACAAGAGTTTTTCACTGGGGAAACCTTTAAAAGACAAAAACCCCAAAAGCATTAGTAATTCATCTCGTAAATGAGATCACTGAGATTCTTCAAAAAAATCCACAAACCCTAAATGGGTTATTCCACAATTACAAAAGATCAAATTTCCAATTTCACAGAAAAATGCCCAATTAAGGCTTTTTCACAAATTAGGGCTTGTGGCCCTAATCTCTCTCCTGCCCAGAAATTTGCAGGTTTCCTGTACTGCTGCCCAGAGTACCCTGCTGCCCGTCCATCCCTGTTATGCTGCCCATCAATACCTGTTAAGTTATCCATCTGTACAATCCTGCTCCTCACTGTTTTGGCTGCCCAAAAGCAAGAAGGGCAGATCTGCTGCCCATGAGCAGTCTCGGCCTGCCCGGGTAGCAGCAGCCTACCGCTGGCCCGAGGCCCTAGGGCCTGCCCAAAGGCCTTCCAGGCCTGCTGCTAGCAACCCGGCGGCACCTGCTAGCTGCCCGGTGCTGATGTAGCAGCTCGGGAGCACAATCAGGCTGCCCCGAGCTTGCTGTGGCAACTCGGAGGCAGCAAGAGGGACACCCGTGAGGAGCCCAAAAATAAAAACCTACTGCCCGAATCTGTTGAAGGAAAAAGGAGTTGCCCATGAGTGAAGATGGCTGCCTGGAGATGAAGAAGAAGGGTTAGGGTAGAAACCCTGACTCTCAGAAACTGAAAACTTGTAGCAACTGTAAAACCCTAGCTTAAGGTTTACCAAACATAAATGTGAATGCCTTGGCTAAACTCATCCATGCTAGGGCATCACAGTAATTGTCCTTCTCTTCAATAACCTGTAAAAACTTAAGTTGGAGAAGCTGTACCTGTGAGAGTAAGTGTGTAATAATGAAATGGATTGATCTTCTTTTATATCCTTTGAATCACATATAAGTGGGTCAAAATTAGAAAGATCAAAATAATAATATTTTATTCTTTTCTAATTTTGACTTTTGCCTTTAGTGGTACTAAAGGTCTTTTTGCACTTTCACTTTTACACCTTAGTGGTACTAAGGGTCTTCATGTATTTTTTACTTTTGCTTTAGCCTTCTTTAATGTGGTCATCACATGTGGTCAAGGTGGTATTTTATCACCACTCAAAGTGCACCATCATAAACAGAGAGAATCACTAATGCTTTTGTCTCAAACTTTGTGTAACACCAAGATCGAGTACTAGGGTGTCTTAACCAAGGGTAGCTAATGTAATATCCGGATTTTGACCCCATTTGCTTTAAAATTATATATGATGTAAAAAGCATTATTAAATCATGGTGTGGAGCTCAAGGCAAAGGCTTCGCCATGGATTTAGCGTTTTATGTTTCGACAATTAAGATCGATGTCGATTATTCACGTGCTAGTGAGGGACAATATAATTTTGAACATCATGTAAATATGCAATTAATAAAAAATATCCACAATTAGCTATGTCAATGCAACATTAAAAGAGATGGGGGCATGATTTCACAAGGAATAGGGGGGTGCAAATATTCAAACCCTTGAGCCAATACGGTAAAGCCAAATGTCAATGGGCGAACCCATAAAGTGGTCAACTACCTATTTTGTCTTTTGCGTTTAGTCATTTAGAAATTGGTTGGGGTAGTTAATGCCTTGGGGTGGGAAGAGTATGACAGTCAATTTCGAATTGGGGAAGCCACCCATTTTTGGAAATCATGTTTTTTACTTATGGGGCAAGTAAATGCTCAAAAATGCATGCCCAAGCCATAATTCACTCATACAGTTTGCTCTCTCACGCAGCTGAAGCTTGTTGAGCTCTCTCCTTCATGTTTTCTGCAATTAACTTCATTTCCATGGCTGGGAAAACCTATTTTTGTTTTGCTGAGTGAATGTGCAACAAAGATTCACAAATTGGGGGTTTTAAGAGGCCGTTTTTGTCTCCCTCACGCAGCTGGAGATTGTTGTGTGTTTCCCTCATGATTTTCTGCGTTTTCCTCATTGTTCTCCAAGCTGGAAACCCATTTTTTGTTATGCTCAATGGTTGGGAAGATAGATCCATGTTTTGGGAGTTTCGGGAAGTCGTTTTGCCCCTGTGAAGCCCAAGAACGTTTCCTGAAATCATATTGCTCCCCCATGGTGTTTTTTCCCATCTGCCATTTTCGTTTGTGGTTGCTAAACATTTTTTTTCTACAAACCCAGAACTCGTATTTGGCTGTGAAGTGCATCCTTGTGGAGGCTTGGCTGAGTAAGTCCAAGGAACCCATTTGTTAGATGGTTTGACTGTGTTTGGATGTGATTGTTGGCTTGGCTAAGTAAGTCCAAGGAACCTATATGTTATTGGCTTGTTTCCTTAGTAGCCTGTGAAACCCAAATGTTTATTGGCTTGGCTGGATATTTTGTGAAACCCAACTATGTGTTGGTTGGACTGTGTGTGTATGGTCTTGTTGTGTGTAAGTCTGTTGTTCCCTAGTTCCTTATGAAAATCATGCCCAGCTCGAGAGTGGCAGTGGTGCTGAGAGATTGATGAACACACTGGCCTATGTTTGGGTGGAACGTTGGAGGGACATAGCTAGTTGTGGAGAAGCTTATTCTCCAGATAAGTATTTTCTTGTGTTTAATCTCTGCAATGTATTGGTTTATAAATTATGACGAACATGATGAATGTGTTGAATGGATGTATTTGCTTCCGCTGTGTATTTACATGTATAATGCATCTGTGAATGTATTTTATATTCAATGCATTTATGATTATGTTCATGGGGGTAGATTGTTCGCTTGACAGTCCCAGTAGTGTGTAGTCGCGTCCACTCCGTGTGGTAAGAGGGGAGGGGATGTGACAGCTAAGCTTTGGAGAAGATCGCAAAGCCCACTGATCAAGGGTCAAAGTGTCGCACATGCCTAGACCCGGTCTAGGACTTATAGTGTCTTCCTAGTAACAGACAGGTGCCTCAGGCATAGGCTGCATAATTTATTATTTGACAGTAGGTCAAATACTTGGTAACAGACCAAGCACCTACATTCTCCCGAAGAATGGTCCTCAGCCCCGGGCTGAATCCTCGTAACTGACCAGGTGCCTCCATTCAAAGTAATGGCTACTCAAAACTAAGCCGAGTCTACTAGTGCTAGACTGGTTCACATTGTGGTCCCGGACCAAATGTCACCATTCAACAGAATGGTCACTCAACTCAAAGGTTGAGTCCCCCCAGTCCAAAGTTGGGTCCATATCATGGTCAAGGACCAGATATCATAATTCAACAGAATGATCATTCAACTCTAGGTTGAGTCCACACCATGGTCCCGAACCAAGTGTCTCCATTCTCCTAAGAGAATGGCTCTCGATGTTGCTCAAAAAAATCAACACAAGACAGGACACAAAATAGAACAAATAAGGAGGCACCCAAACAATAAAAAGTTCTAGTTCTAGGAAGCAATAAGAATGACAAACTAAATGATCAAACATGGAATTATCTGCACACCATCAAACCAAAATATGGAATTGGAACATAGATCAACAATAGAAATGGCATTTGAAGCCCAAAAATTTTAGGTAAGACATTTTCAAAGAATTAGTTGAACTTAACATCAGATTTCACGGTCCAAGGACTCCAAGGCACCAAAGATAATAGTTGACAGAACATTTCTCTAATTCTCTCAAGGTTCAGGAACAACCAAAGGAACAATGTGCTACGTGGTGGTATAAATTTATTGCAAAAAACTATCTCAAATGATCGGCCCAGTGTGGTGAAATAATAGAACATCAAGTGAGCAAGGATGGAAAAAAATGCCTGGGTCATTAGACGTAAGCATAGAAAGGAACATAAGCCACTACTTGGCAAGGAAAACAAAAGGATTGGAGAGCAGGCATGAGGAATAATGGACTTCACCCAAGTGACTAAACTTCCATTAACCTTTGGATATTGTTGAAACTATTTTTCTAAAATGAGAACAGAACCAAACAAACACAAGTTTTAAATTGAATGTAAATGATAAACCCACTACCCAGCTACCAGTTTACACAAAAAGTTTACCAGTCTTGGTCCACGCTGCACAGATACCCACTACACTATGATGATAACAGTAGATAGACAACACTTATCATAACCTTCGGGTATTGTTGAAACGTTTTTTCTAAAATGAAAATAGAACCAAACAAACACATGTTCTGAATTGAATGTAAGTGATATACCCACTAGTAACTACCCAGCTACCAGTTTACATCAAATGTTTACCAGTCTTGGTCCACGGATAACCCAAAATACTATGACGATGATAGTAGATGGACAGCAGTTATCAAATCGAAAGACTTTCTTCAGAAAAGTCAGATCGAGTGTGCAGACAAATTTATGGAATCAGACAGCTCCATCATGGACAACGCTTGTCATATTTAAAGACTTTCATTAGAGTAATCAGATTGGGTGTGCAGATGAATTTATGGACTCATGTGACTCCATGTTGCATCACATATTCATGGTGCACCCAGACAGAGATATGGGGATTCATCCAGGTATGTGCATGAATAGGAAACCCAGTTAAAACTGGGCAAAGAATTCAAGAGGTTCCTTTAATACCAGCTAAAGAGTGAATCTAACTGGAAAAAATGTTCCTACAGAGAAAATAATAATTGCTCTTAAAATTGATCAGAATTTCTGAATTTATGAACGCCATATTCAAAAGGCCAAGGAAAATAAAATATCTAACCTGAAAATAATTTATAGAGATCCAATGACACAATTTATATACCCAACGAAAAAGGATTATAGTCATTTAGCAGAGCAGTTGCCGATCATTAGTTAGAAAGCAGAGAAGCAGTAGCTACTTTCTTTTCAAGGAAATCATAGCGCAGGGTAGCTGGTAGAAGGAATAATGGAACATTGCCCCTATCCATATCCTTAAATGGCAACAAAACAATATATAAATATTTAATATAGGTAAGTAGGTTCTGTAGCACGTCATTTCCAGGCATTTAAACATTCAGTTGAAATATCTCTCAGCAGGTCTAAAGTACTTGGGTTTTATTTTAAAGCCCAACAAATATCAGACAGCTGATTGGCAGTGGCCCCTTAATAAAATACAGCAAAAGATCACTCACTGGTATAACAGATGGATCTCCCGCTATAGACGATTAGTCCTGATTAAAACTGTGATTGAAACGATCCCAGTCTTTTGGTATATGCTTGCCAACATTCCCAAAAGCATCCTGTTGAAAATAAAGAAACTCTGTGCAAATTACCTGTGGAAAGGATCTACAGAACACAAAGGCACCCATTTAGCCAGATAGAAATTGGAATCTCATTGCAAGGCCAAAGAAATTTGGGGGGTGGGGTATAAAAAATCTATCTCATTCCAGTTAGTCATTGGCAGCCAAAACATTGTGGCATGCAGTGATGAAGGAGAGCTTATTGAGTAAAATTATTTATCAAAAATACATGGCTCCTGGCAGCTTTTTGGACTGGATTCGGAATCTTTCCGAATCTTCTGCAAATGCTTCCTCCCACTGGAGAGCACTCTTAAAAGCTTTCAATGTTATAGGCAACCATATCGCGTGGAAGGTAGGCACAGGCTCTCATGTTTGCCTTGGGGTGGATGCAATCGTTGGGTGGAGGAATAACATCTTCCTTCTGCTTGAAACCATAGCACATCTACAACTTAGTGGCTTCTGCACTCTAAACAAAGTAAAGAAAGCTGAAGCAAACTCTTTATGGACTCAAGAAAGGAGATGTCAGGTTATTGGAGGCTGAGGATGAACTAGCCTGGATGACAAGTGTGGAATGGTAACAACTGTGGTTACAGTGTTTCTTTAGGATATGCTGCACAACAGGACTCAAATCTGCTCTCGGATGCATGGTGGTGGCGAAAAAATTGGAAGATAAAAGCCCCTGAAAAGAGAAGAGTATACTGTTGATATGGTTTATCATTCATAACTGATCGCCAACTTGGGATAGAATAAAACGAAAAAGACTAAAAGGTCCAGGCTTGTTGTGTGTACTCTGTAAAGATAACGATGAATAAAATTTCCAGTAATTTTGCGATTGTCCCTTTTCTTCGCAGGTTTGGAAAGATGTAGAACTCTCGTTCGGAATTCCCCCCTCTTCAGAATAAAAACTCGGTTCTGGAAAATCTCATTTACTGATTTTCTAGGAGACACTGGAAAGCACATGGAGCTATTTCTTTCCTAGTTTTATGGCAAATATGGGTTGCAAGAAATGAGGCAATTTTTGAAAATAGATTCATTCCCGTATCCAGGTTGCCTCTCAAACAATCGGTGTTGTCGCATTTCCAGCCTTTGAGAAAGGATACAAAGGTCCGGAGACTTATTCCTCCGGTCATTGACATGTCAAACCCATGGGGATACTTGATGGGGCGAGCCAGCTGAATGGGTCCAAATGTGGAGCTGGGTATGTCCTACATTTGTCAGAATATTTCTTTTATGCAGAGAAAGCCTTCTTGAACGAAAGAAAATATAATTTTGGTGAACTTTCTGCACTTTTCCTACTCATGAAGTCTGCCATTAGCAAGGGTATCCAATTTTTGCAGATCTTTGGCGATTCAGAGCCTTCGACCAGGTGGATGAATGGCGATCAGATCCAAAAATCTGCTATTTATAATCTGGCTGTGCATTTGAGAGAATTGGCGAGCTGTTTTCAGACAATTTCCTTCTTGCACATCCTCTGGCAAGGAATTTAATGAACAAGCCAATAATCTTTCAAACGCAGGTCTTTCTGGTTTGATGAACCAACTCCATGAAGAAGAAGATAGTGGAGGGCCTATGATATATACTTCGTCTTCCTCGGTTCTTAACCCATAGGGTCTCTCTCTTGCGCTATTGATGTTTTGATTCTGACATCGTGAGGATGAAAAGAAAGCAAATTTTGGGTTTTTGACTAGCAGATATGGTAACCGTTCCTCTTTGGGCTAAACAGATTTCAACTTTTGTTTTTTATTAAAGAAGAAATCATTTTTTAACTTATCTACTAGAGGCATAGAGGCGTCAGACGAGCTTGATAACACATCTTTATGAATATATTTAAATTTAAATTTATGCTTGGAGGACGTAGCCTCTCAATCAGAACAAATGACTGTTTAACCTAGGCAATATAAAGACTTACAAATACTGTAATAAAATTTGATGATCAATCATTACAATTAACTGCTTAATCTAAGCAGTATTAAGACTTACAAGAGTTTTGTAATAAGTTTGGAGACATATGAGTACACCTACCAAAACTCCAAACGGAAAAGAAAATGAAAAGCCCATTAGACACAGTTCAGGGCTGCCGGTTTAAAATCAGGTCGGTTAATCATAGTTCGAAAATATAATGTATAATAACTGGGAGATCAATCTACAAAGTGAAGTAGAAGATCACAACGGCACATATCTCTTGACGGCCTGCTTCCCTGCGACGAGAGCTCCGACGGCCAGTCCCCCGATTGCACCGGCAACGGCGGCCGACCTAGGGCCAGCGGCGGCCTTGTATAGCGCTCCGGTGCCAAGACCAGCGCAAACGCTGTTAAAAATATCGTCGGTCCCCCTCGCGGCCACGATCCCGCTCTCCAATCCGGCGTACAGGAGCCCTATGATTCCCAGGCGGTTGCCGAACTTTCTTCCCGTATGGCCGGAGGCATTTAAAACCCTGTTAACCCTCAGCTTTATGGAATCTCCCGGCTCCCGCGCCTTCAAGCCCTCGACCAGACCAACGCTGGCACCGGTGACAGCGCCGAGGAGGTAACCGCAGCCCGTGTAATAGGTAATATTTTCTCCCCAAGATCTTCTCTGCACGGTGGCCTCTTCTTGAAACAAAAATTCCGGTGAAGTAGGGATCTGATAGATGTTCTGAATCGGCCTGTAATCAATGGCGCCGTGCAGATCTCCGTACGGGTTGTATAGGCGTCTACCCTCGCGAACTCCTCCATCTGCTGAATGATCCATTATGGATCTTCTTGACTGGTTTCTCCTGGGCACTGTAAAAACAAACAGTTTTTTAGCCGCGAATAGAGATTTAGAGGGCGGAAACAGCTTTGCGCCCACGAGTAGAGATTTAGAGGGCGGAAATACCCAAAAATGGGTTTTGGCTTGGGTTTAGGGTTTTGGCGTGTGTTTATATTTAAGAATTTCGGTGGAACAAAGAAGTAGTTTAGGGTTTAGGATTTTGGCGTGTGTTGATGTTTTACTATTTCGGTGGAACAAAGAAGTTTTTCTTCGAGATGGGAGAAGTGTATTTTATAGGTTTATTTTGAGAGAAGTATATTTTTATGTTTATTTTATATTTTTTTTGAATTTGAAATAAATAATTATTGATTGAAATATATAAAAATATTTTAATTTACATGTGATATTTGGAAGTTGAAGAATGAATATTGTGGCATTTAATTTGTAGTTTTTTTTATATTTAAGGTAAATGATGGTTTTAATCATATAATTAAAGTTTAATATTTTGAAGCACAAGATATTAATTTAAAAACAATAATAATGATTATATTGAAGTTAATATCAATAATAATGATTATATTTTTCAATATAGAAATATTAAAAAATTAAATTAAAATTTAAACAGTATGAACAATGATTTTGCATTCTCACTTTCAAGGTTGGTTGAGATTTAGACTATTAAAAATTTTAAAAATTAAATTAAAATTTAAACAGTATGAACAATGATTTTGCATTCTCACTTTCAAGGTTAGTTGAGATTTAGACTAGATGCAAAGAGCGATAAAAATACTTCGTTGTTTTTCACTAGGAACATGTTACTATTATTACCATCATCAAGAAGAGGCATGACTTTTAACTTTTATTATGTTTTATTTTACAAGTAATATCATCATCAAGAAGTAGCATGATGTTATTTGAACTTTTACGATGTTTAAATTATCAGTTTTACTTCATAGTAAGTTGGATTAACTTTGTTTATGACGTTTATAAACTATTAGTTTTATTGAGTTATCATTTGGCCAAATAGTAATCAAATAAATTTAAGCATCTTGGTGGGCATGACAAACTCTTTCGTAAAAGATTCGACATATTGGGTAAATAACATAAAACAACCGAAGATTCGAGAAATGACATCCTGGTTAGTTTTGATGTGGTCTCGTTATATGCCCAAATTCCTTTGGAAGACACCATCAATGTCATTAAAGAAAGTACTGATAAAAAGACATCAACACTGGGAAGGACATGTTTGAAGTCTACATATTTTACATTTCATGGAATTTTTTATGAACAAATAGAAAAACCCAAAGAATGGAAACGCTATGTGGATGATACCAATTTTATTTGGCCCCATGGGAGAAGCGGTATAGATGAGTTTTTTAATCATCTAAATAACCAACATGCGAACATAAAATTCATGATGGAAATGGAGGAAAACAACAACATATCTTTCCTTGATGTCCTTATCACAAAAAATGAAGATGGCTCTCTTGCACACCAAGTTTATAGGAAGCCCACACACACTAACAGGTATTTGCATGCTAATTCGCATCACTTCCCCTCTCAAAAACTAGGAGTGATCACACCTTGATAACTCAGGCATTAAGAATATCAAATAAAGAACATTTGGAACAAGAATTGAATCATTTAGCCAAAACCTTCAGAATGAACGAATATAAAGAGTTTTATTTCAACAAGATGGTAAAAAGGGAACGATTTTCAAACGTCAAGCAAAGGAAGAATACCCAAGAAAAGATATCTCTTGTTTACATCAAAGGAGTTTCGGAAAAAGCTATCAAGAATCCTGAAAAAAAAAAGAGACATCAAGGTGGCTCCCCCCGAAAAAATACCATTAGGAGAATAGTGGATTCGACCAAAGATCCAATTGACCCAATAATGCATAAAGGAGTAAATTCAATACCTTGTTCCTCCGACAAGGTCTCTATCGACGAAAATGGGAGATCAATGAAGATTAGGTTTAAAGAACACAATGCAAATCTCAGGCTGAATAGAATTCAAAAATCTGCTCTAACAGAGCACTCCACTAAAACTTGCCACCATATCTGCTTAGAGAATGCCAATATGATTGCAAGAGTTGTTCACTACAGGAAAAGAAAAGTGATGGAAGCCCTCGAAATTGAATTACATCCCAACAATCTAAATCGAGATGAGGGTTTAAAACTTAATGCTAATTGGAAACCCCTCTTGCACATGCTTAAATCACAAAAAGAAACTATAACATTATCCATTATACGCCTTTAGTCTTTACCATAACCGACATAAGTGTTATGGTGTTTTGAAAAGAAAAATGGATGTCAAGAACCTTCTAATATTCAATGAGCTTCTTACACCTTATACAATCTAAGCTCTTAATGATGGTCCCAGCGATGGATTGAAATGCGTAAAGCATTTAAATACTTAACGCAGAGTTCACTTATTATTAAAAATAAGTTTAATTAATTTATGCCCTTGATAACACTGAATTATTTTATGGCATTGATAACAACATAATATACAAGATGTCAAATTCCAGTAGAGCAAACGGTCAAGAGGGGTTTCATTTGCTTGGCGGCCCAGGATCAAAACCCGCTGCTCCTGGAAGGCGACATTTAAATCCAACCATGCTAAGCGTTGGTGGAGCCAGGCAGGGTGCAATCCCTGGGTGATTTTGACGGCTTAGATGCTCCTGGATTGTGGTTTCTCAAACCAAAGGTTTGCCCAACAAGTCACAGGGCACTTAACCAACAAAAAAAAACATAATATACAAGAAAAGTTAAGGTGCTTTGCAATGACTAGAATTATTGCGTCAAGAGGCGCTCTACAACCCAGTATGGGAGAGATCTTGTAACATGATGTAACGTTTGTAACATGTCGGCAAAAAATAATAGTGATAGTGAATATTATGGGAGAGATATTGTAACGTGATGTAACGTTAGTAACGTTTGTAACGTGTCGGCAAAATATAATAGTGATAGTGAATATTACGGGAGAGATCTTGTAACGTGATGTAACGTTTATAACATGTCGACAAAAAATAATAGTGATAGTGAATATTATAAGAGAGATTTTGTAACACAAAATAAAAAATAATATCACTTTTGTAACGTTATTTTTATTAACCAGCGTAGATTCAAATCCTAGGTTCTATCAAGCGCCGAGAGGGATCAAATCTCTCGAGGTGCAAACCTCTTCTTAGGTATCCATTGATTTGATTTAAACCAAAAGACACATCTTTTTTATTTAAGTTCCACATATAATATTTTTATTATTAATATATAATATTATTTATGCCGACATATAATATTTATTATTATTTTTTATTTTGTTAGGAACAAACATTACAACATTTCCTCATACATGGTTTTAAAACCATATGCAAGGCCCTCCTACAACGATGGGTTGTTTAGGAGGCCTTGCACATGGTCTACAAGGCCCTCCTAAACCATGTACATTAAAACCATGGGTTGTTTACAAGCCTTGCACATGGTTTTAAAACCATGTGCTAAAACCATGTGCAAGGCCAACATTTTTTTGCGGATAATTCAATTTGTTATTTTTTATTATTTTGTTAAGTAGGAACATTACAACATCTCCCCCATATGTGTTTTTTTCCTAACCCACATTTATTTTTACGGATAATTAAATTTTTATTTTTTATTGTTTTGTTAGGTAGGAAGATTACAACATCTCCCCCATACTAGATTGTTTTTCTGGCCGACATTTATTTTGGCCTATAATTAAAAAAAATATTTTTTATTAATAAAAGTAACATTATGTAACATTACAAGATCTCCCCCATACTGGGTTGTAGGGCGCCTCTAGGCGCAATAAAAAATAAATTTTCTAATAGGCCAAAATAAATGTCGCAAAAAAATGTTCGCCTTGCAAGGCATTCTAGACAACCCATGGTTTTATTGTACATGGTTTAGGAGGCTTTGCACATGGTTTTTAAACCATGTGCAAGGCCTCCTAAACAACCCATGGTTGTAGGAGGCCCTTGCATATGGTTTTAAAACCATGTGTGGGGAAATGATGCAATGTTTGTTACTAACAAAATAAAAAATAATAAAAATATTATATGTTGGCCATAAATAATATTAAATATTAATAATAAAAATATTATATGTGGACCTTAAATAAAAAGATGTGTCTTTTGGTTTGAATCAAATCAATGGATATCTAAGAAGATGTTTGCACATCGAGATATTTGATCCATCTCGGTGCTTGATAGAGCCTAGGATTTGGATTTACGCTGGTGGTATTGATAACAATGCAATTTACAAGAAAAATTAAGGTGGTCTCAAATTTCCTCGTCAATATTTGAATGTTTGTATTTCATGATGTTTTGTTATAAATTATAATGCTAAGAATTATAATTGCATTAATTTATGACATCTATGATATAATGTTTGTTTGCATTTTTTTTTTGAATGGCAAAAATAAAGAAAAAACGACTTTTAAAGATGAAGGTGTAGGTATGGAATATTCTAAGAAAAAATGACTTTAAATAAATATGTTACATTAATTAAGTTGGATTGAATTTTTGAATTTCTATACTTCTAGGAGGTTGAACTCCATCTTAGAATTGGTTGAAACAATAAGAATGTATTATACGAAATAATTAACAAATTATTAGTATCCTTGATATTTATTCATAATCTTTTTTTATGGTTTATAAATATGTACGTAGTTTTTATTTCTAAATTGAAGCCTTGGTTGTATATTTCACTAAAATTATTTGATATATGTATCAATATAAAATAATTGATTTACATTTTATTAATTAATGTAAATTTATAATAACATAATCATATGTTAATCTAATAGTTGATATAATTAATATGAATCTATACTATTTTAGAAATTAGATATATTCATTGATAAACTCAAATTTCATGCTTAAATTTTACATAATTTTGGAATTGTTATTCAATTCAATATATTATAATGTTATTAAATAAATTTTGCAAAAATTAATATTAGCAAAGTAATACAACCCTCCTTTAAAAATAATAACATTATTACATCAATAATTAATGGCATCCTGGATGCGGGTGTCAATCAAGTCCACATGGACACGGAGAAGGCTGACAAGGCCTTCCCCCTTCCCCGGCGTGAGCTCAGGACCTTCGCCTTCAATGCAAGCCTTCAATACCATGGGAGACTTGGCTGCATCCAGGCATGCAGACGCCATTACTCGCCCTCCTAGACGCCATAATCCGCAGCAGAGCCATTTAATATGGCCGACGTTCGGTGTTGGGCTGCCGCATTTGCACCTGAGGTGCATGTTCCATCACCTTGCTCCGTGCTCAAACGCCATCCTCCTCTGCTATGGTCTGTTACCTCAACGCTTAGCTCTAGTCTATTACCATCTTGCTATGCTCTCAGCTGCTCTCCCGCCATGCCCAAAAGACAAAGAGGTGTCCCCCGTAGAGGTCGTGGTCATGGCGCTCAAAAGGACCGCCATATCCCTCTCCCGGCTCAAGCTAGTGGCAATGGTTTCGACCTGGAGATTCCTGAAGAAGTGCAGCAGATTGTCAATGACTAGAAAGATGAATTGTCTGAGGCTTTCAATGTGGCTGGAAGAACAATGGAGAGAAGACAAAATTACTGGATTTTTAAGAATTTGCTCATTCGGCTGGCCCTTCGGTTCAATCCTCTGGTTCCTCCCCCCTCAGAGTCTTCAATTTGCCGCTTGTTGGCCCCCTAAGAAGCTTCACCTTCTACTCTTCCATGCTCCTTTGTTGCCCCGGCCACCATTCATGTTCCTTCATCCTGCACCATTCCCCCACCACGGTGCCGACCCTCCACTCTCTCAACGAACAAGTTCACGACCAACCCTGTCGTTGCAAAAAACACTGCTCCGCTTCCCACCAAGAAGCCTCCTGCGGGTACAATAAAAGAAGACAACCCCTCCAGTGACGAGGAAATGGCGACGTCCAGCGAAAATTCAGAGGCCAAGCCAGGCGAGCCTGCTCAGCCAGCCTCACCAGGATACAACAGCTGCCCCATCGTGGAGGAACCATACTACAAACCGTGAACAGGTATCGCCATGGCTACGTGTTGGTCTGCATGCCAGTAACAAGGTTTTTGAACAGGTTTCACCTCGGCCACGTGTCGTTCTGCATGACACTGTCAAGTTTTTTGTCTTTCATACTGTTAACTTGTTGGCTCATTGTCTAGTTTCTCGAAGAACTAAGAAGGTTTTTGTTTATGTTCATTTGGGTGGCCTGATTTCCCTCCTGGAGGGAGGGTCCTGGTTCTGTGGACTTGTTTTCCCTCCTGTAGAGAAGGCCCAGTCTTATTTTGAACCTCCACATCTGCTCATCGTTAACAGGTCTGCCTGTAAACACACATGTATCACTATTTTTTTTTTTTAATAAAATAGCTCTCAACTTACAAAAAACAAATTGCAATTTTTTCAACACTAGTTAGCTTTAAACCTCATTTTTAAAGGATATAAAATGTGTTCCTTGAATGTAGACTAAAGTTATATTATATAGTGAAGATCATCATGATTAACAATAATTAATAACTTTGGAGAATACAACATTTGGGTTTACAATTGAGAGAAAAAATGTGTTCTTTTAATTAAATATTTGTCTTTCTTCCAATTAAAGCTTTGACATTTGACATTGTAAAGTGAATTATGATCATTAAAATGTTCAATGATAAATTGATAGGTCATATTGATGTTCATATTTACATTTTTTTTGTCATATTCACATTAATATATTATAATAATATTAATGTATTCATGTTCATGTTCATATATTATAATAATATTAATGTATTCATGTTCATGTTCATATATTATAATATTTACTTGATTTTTTGTTATGTTGTTTGCCAATTAGAGTTATAAATTAACCAATATTTTATGTTTATCAATTGAATTTATAATTAAGTTACAAGTCACAAAATTATACATTGAAGAGTTAATTTCCTTATTATCATGTATATTATTTCGTAATGCTCAACATATAGTTGTAACCATAGTAGCATAATTCGACCGTATTGGACTTTTCTTTATGTAAATTCAAAAGGAGTTCAAAATTCAGTGAATATTCGACATAATTCAAATATGATAAATTTGCCTACACTTTCTAGCACATATTATAAGATAAGAGTCATTTAAATTTTATTGTTTTATTTTTAGTTTTGCCCCACTATGTAACTGCATAGTTGGTTTAGTGTTTTACATTTGAAAAGTTTAAAGCTTTAAAATTTATAATATATATTTTATTTTATATGTTAGTTATAAAAATATCAAATGTTAAAATAGTTTTTATATTAGGTTTAGTTTGTAATATAAAGTTTAGTAACTAGTTATTAGATTTTACTTAATATAATATTTTTTGATAAATAAATTATTAGAAATTAGTTTTATAATTTTATAGTTTGTTTTTAGCATTTTAATTATTTAATATTTTTATAATTAAATTTATAAATACATTATTATGTTTAAATGTTTTAAGATTTATATTTCAAGTTGTTTTTAATGAAAATTAAATGTTACATCTAAACAAGATAGGAATTTGGAAAGATTCTCCATGTCTTGGAGACTATATATAGATGTTTTAATCTTTTCTTTGTTTTTTTTAAGGGTAAGTATAAATATATAGACTATATTTGAGAGAAAAAATGGCCCATGACAAACATTTTTCCCATCAAATTCCAATACTACATGCAAATATTGATGGGTTTATGTATATTTTAAAACTTTCTAAAATTTCAAAAAGAAGTTTTTCAAATCTATAAGCAACCTACTCTCGTATTTTTCCCGTACTATATGTTTTTGTTACATATTTTTTCTATATCGATTGTATTTGCACTCGAATTATAATAGTATAGTTGTAACAAAGTAAATAAATTACTATATATGTATAATATTATGACAAATATTACAACATTAGTAAGAAAATTACAATAAATTATAATATCCATTGAAAATAGATAAGAACAATATGAACACCAACTAAAAAAAGATTTATTACATAAACATAATACTACGACAAACTTTAAAAAAAAAGTATAAACATGATACTATGACAAATTATAGAACAATCATAAATCAAAGAATCGCCACAAATCCATGCATAATTTACAGTGCAATTTGTGATGTTTTTATATACTAAATAAAAACTTGGTGATTTAAAGATCTGTGTGATTTTGAATAGTACAAAGTTCTTTTAGTACATAAGCATACGATCATAATCATTTTCAACACTTAACATACATAAACGTCATCATACTATCATCATACATAACCATAATTTTTAACAAACGTAAATACATCATCATTTTGACGACATAAACATAAACATACCATTATTATCATTATAAGCATCTAAAAAAACATGAAAATAAACACCGTCATATATGCCGTCATACCATCATCAAAATGCTTGTCATATTTTTTTATCCCATATATGCCAGCATACGATCATTAAAATGCTTGTCGTACTTTTTTACCCCATCATTTGTTCACATTGCATCCCCTTGTCAATCATCACCATTTGTTCTCATTGTGTCTCCTTGTCAATCATCACCATTTGTTCTCATTGCGTCTCCTTGTCAATCATCACCATGCACTATACATGCATCATTTATTCCATTTGAATCATGGGGATTATGACAAGCTAAGATTGCAATCTTTGCATTCTCCTTGAGACACAAAACAATTAATGGACATAACATTCTCCTTTGCTCATTTTGAAACATTATCAGTGCCCATCCCCCTTCTCTATCTCAAGGGGAAGCTTATAGGCTTACAACTTAGGCTTTTGTGCATTAGTGCTCTCTAAGTTTGTTCTTGGATCCCATACTCCTAATCAATCATTACCACGGTTGTTTGGCCCCCATAGGGAATGTGAAGGAAGTTCATCATTGTGTGAAAAAATGCTCCAAGCAAATTGCATGTGTAAAGGCTAGCCTGGTAGTGACCTAAGAGCAAGGAAAAACCTGTAAGTCCCAAGTTGAATCTATGTTTATGGAAGCTAACAAGTTCAAGAACTACCACTACGTGGAAGCAATGAAGCACATACTAGCTTCAAGAAATAAGGAACAAGAATCTAATACTGCACTTACTAGAAATAGAGAACAAAAATCTCAAAGTGCACTTACTTTTCTCATGATGAAAATATTCAAATAAAAGATTCTTCTTTCACAAAAATTGTAAATTTGCCTACTAAAATTCTAATTCTTCAATATTATGTTTCTAATTCCTAAGAATCACAATCAATATTTTCACATAAATGTTGTACATTATAGCTTTAATGTAGAAGAATATTAAAGCTATTAAGCCTATATGTAATTTATATTTTTCATTTTTTTATTTTTTAGTATTTTTATTTATGTCAGCTAGCATAACGTGACTAACGTGACAGGATCTCCCCATACTGGGTTGGAGAGCACCACTCGCTTCTCTCAGTGCAATTAGAAACAAACATTTCTCCATATAACCACAACATATTCTAAACAACCACCCATGACCATAAACTGAAACCTACCCATACATTCAATTGTTGTAGATCTTCTATGTAATACTTGAAGCAACGATGATGAGAAAGATATTATCACTGCTTTCTAAAATAGAAGCAAACATTTCTCCAAAGAAACAGAGACGACCTTAAACTGAAAACTATGAATACATTCAATGCAATCTATGAGATTATTATATTGTAGATGATCGTTAACACACGTTTAGATTCTCTCAACACTGTTCATCTTTCATTTTGCCCAGAGTTGTCAATGCTTGTTTTCTCCCATAATTTCAGCCCAGTATTCTTTGAGGTTATACTATTTTATTCTTCTATACCTTGTATTAGACTCTGCATTGGAGACATGGTAAACTGTATAAAATAGTTACACCTGCGTTCAAGTGTCATGTTGATGACAAAAGAGTTGTAACCTGAATACAAATAGTTACACCAGGGTTCAAAGTGCCATGTTGATGCACAAGAGTCACAAATCCTTAATATGCAGTTTAACAAATAATTAATTCCCAACAATATTTTCAGCATGGAGTCACTATTTTAAGAAGGGATGATAAGGAATAAAAAGAATGCCTTGATGCAATCTCACATCAAAACATGCTGCAATGGGCCTGTGGAAAATGCAAATGTAGTGAGACAAAAGAGACAAGTTGAAACAACATTCCTTGTAAAGGTTATGTAAAAATCACCCTATACATTATTTTTAAATATTGAAATACTTACTGCATCATAGCCCACAGTTTCTACCCAAAAAAATGTTAATAACATGTTCATAGAAATATGACATGGCCAATTCAAGTGTTCTGTGCAAATTTATGGTGGCAGTTTGGACACTCATAAAACACTGTTTGTCCTTCATCTGCAGACCGTAACTGCAATTAAGTTCAGGACAGTCTCAAAAACGTTGAATTTTGAGAGGGATTATTTAAAATTATAAACCAAATGCAATCCAAAACCAATGGGAAGTTTAATTGAAAAAAGATGAGGAAACCCAACAAAATCAATATGCCTACCTGTCTAGTATAATACTCTAACTGTGGATGATTACATTGAGGACAGTCTTCATTGACCTGCACAATTATAAAACAGAATCTTTAAGGATATGTTCAAACTACATATGGAAGCAAAATTTCAGGTTTTCCATTTCAACCGAAACACCACTCACCACTGCCCTTTGCTGGATCCCATCCTCTTCTAGCCTTCCCTTGGAATTGTCCACTCTTATAAAAGGCTCGAGGTCAAGATGCTTTCTTAGGTCCTGCACCAAATATTCACAGAATAATTAACATTGCTGCAATTAAATGGTGCTACTCACTGTCCTAACAAACAATATAATCACATTACAAAGTTCTTACATTGTAAAACTACAGGTCTGAAGTTAGGCTTTTAGTTGTAGATAGCTATAATCTCTTAAGTTATAGATACATTTCATTTTCAATTAGACAAACGTACTGCATGTACAGATTTCGAGACAAGCATCTCCTCCTCAGCAGGCGGTGACTCCAGGGACCTCCAGTCAAGGCATTTATCCTGACTATTAGAGTTCTTGAGAAGGATCTTTTCTCTGGAATTCCCAGTTTTGTACCTATCTTTCTTCTTCTCTTTGATGTTAAAATTTAGTTTCTAGATCTTTGACCTTAGAGATTAGGTATGATTTTATAGGAGATGCACTCGCACTCACACTCCCTGTGTACTGTTTCTGATGTACCATGCAGTCCCTTTGACCTATTTATGGTCACTCATTGGACATTAATAAAAGTATCTTATCTAATTGAGCTTCAGTTAACCCTCATTTTAATATTAATGTTTGCTATCATATTTGTATTCAATCTGAATATTAGTTTCGCATTGTATTGCTCAATAACAGAGTATGTGCATAGGTACTGTAGTAAGACTGTCATATCTGAAACAACCTGACTCCACTGAGACGGTGAAAAAGTAGAACTAACCACCATCTTCCAAGATGAGATTAACACTAGATCCTACATTGACAATCACGTGTTGTGATGTACAAACTTCTCATGATATTTCTTCACGGCAAGTCCAGTCCTGCAAATCTGATATCAGCTTCTTCTATGTCTTCTATATTAATATAATCAATATAGAAATCTGCTCGGTTTTACCCACACA
>LPNX010878592.1:493615-543946 GCA_001517045.1 Pseudotsuga menziesii | reverse complement strand
TGACCTTTTATAGGAACAACTGCACCCGTTTATACGAGGGTCGATTAAACAACAGTTACTAGCCCAACTTGTAATACATTCTTATCTACAAATGGAAACCATTCATTTTTTAGAAAGCTTATTGCATGATACATTGATAACGTATGGTTAATAAAGATTTTGATAAGCTGACCATCAAAATATACATAGAACTCGTAACAATAAAAAGAGTTTAAACCAAAATTGACATTTCATTGTAAATACATATACAAATGAAGTAAGGTATTGAAGAGTGCATCAATGACCAAGACAAATTTCAAATAGCCAAGACAATTTTTAACGTTGACGATAAAATTCAACTTTAAAAGTTTAAACCATTACACCTAAAGCCTAGTCATGTTGAGCAATATGTATTCACAAAGTTTGGGTCACCACTTCTCAAATTATTATTATGTCCCGGCAGGGGACAATACAGTTTTCGCATAGCGATATTATTTCAACAGTAGATATACAAATTTTTATGTACCTGTATAGTTAGCCTTTGTAAAACTAAATTTTTATTAAATGCAATTTTAATAAAATCAATTCTTTTGAAAAGTCATTCGTTGCAGACAGTTGCAGAGGAGTACGTTTTTTTCTGAGTTTGTTGCCCACTCTCTGGCAGCGTGCTTATGTCACGCTCAAGGTACACAATGTAACAGGTAACAGGGTTTTGTAATTTTTTATTTAATTTTTTAAATTTTTAATTTAACTTCGTTTACCAGTACGGTCTTCACCCAGTGTGCAAATGGCTTCATATGCTTAGTTTATTAACCTCAGAGGCGGCCTCCTGTTATCGCATTTTCACACATAAGTACGTTATTATTCCCTTCATTCAGGCAGGCGCTAAGAGGGAATAGATAGATCAAGCAGTTGATTAAATATATCATATTATAGACAGAAATAAGAATCAATGGGGATTCATCTGTGCTTTGCTCAACTGTCCGGAACTACCGAGTTATTCATCATAACTAATACTTAAATAGTCCATTTTGTTGAAGTTAGGTAAGCCACATTTATGCATCGTAGCTTGAAAAGCAGCTCAACGAGTTCAGAAAGAGCAGTCCTTTAAAATTCAACATCGTAATGAGGTTTATCTCTCCTTTCCTTTTTTCTCTTTCTTTACACTAAAACTGGCTATATGTAGTTGTGCTAATTTCTGAAATGTGGGAAGTTATTTGCAAGCAAGAAATATGTATTTTAAAACGGATATCCACAGCAGGGCTAACGTTGGAAATATAGGAAGTTATATTTTCAATAAATAATCATGTATTAAATTACTATAGGAATGATTCATTGAGTTTAATTTGGCCTGATACGATATATATATTGCCTCGCTTCAAAAACAACTACTGTATCTCTATCTGTGAATATATATATATATATATATATATATATATATATATATATATATTCCCACACTTGAAATATATACAATTGCCGTATGTCTATCTGCACTAATAGGTAAAACAATTACTCCTGGTGCTTGCTTGATCTGAATATGAAATTTGGACTGGAACTATTAGTGATGCTGGAACAACTCCAACCAGCTGCTATCGAATTGTCTTCCCTGAATCCAACCCTCAATCCTATTTTTAGTTGGGCTACAAAGCATCAATCCAACCCTCCTTGCCCAGAGAATTGCTCTGATGCTGGTCGCTAATTTGGAAGTTAGACTGTCCACTAAAAATTCCTATATTCATATGGTTGGCTATGTCTAATTGCATACTGACATGGTACAATGGTCAGCAGATGAGTTGGCAAGGTCCAAATCGGTGCATTCTGTGCAAAGAAGAAAAGGAATCTGTAGATGATATCTTCACTTGGTGTGCTTTTACAAAAGCTGATTGGATGGAGATCCATCGTTCTTCAAATTGCTCGATTTTTTGGGAGCACAATTATTTTCAGCTTAATATGGAGAGTTGGTTTGAGGAGGCCACTAAACAATTTGCCTCTCTTCCCTGTTATGTGACCTGAGAAATATGGTTATGCAGGAACAAAATGCTTTTTAAGGATAAAGCTGGGTTTTCCATCCATCGTGGCACATAAAATTCATTTGGCATTAATGCAACCGAAATCAGTCAGAAGTTTAAGAGAGCCATCCATTGATCATTAATGAGGAGTTATATATAGGTTATCCAATATTAGTTTATGGTTCCTAATGATATTATGCTTAAAGACACAATGATGATGTTATTTCAATTTATGACTATTTTCTCTATCTTTCCAATTGAATTGGTGTTAAACTAGTAGCAACAAGAAATGTTTTCTTGCATGCAGAAGACTTAAATTAGGAAACCAGTTGTATTTAATTTACTTTTCCTAAGTTCACTTTGGAAAATAAATTAAAGTGATCTAAATAAATTTAGTAAAAAATTAGTTAAAGTGAAAGTGAAAGTGAAATTAGGGTTTTTGCTTTACCACTAGTTAAAATGAAAGTGAAATTAAGGTTTTCGCTTTACCTAAAGTTATAAAAGAGAGATCAATTGGTGGAGAGAACACACACTTATATTCCAAAAGAGACAGGATACAAACAGGGAGAGAAAGTCAGACAGAGGATTTAGCTAGGAAGGTGGAGGAGCGAGCAGCAGGATCACTGAGCTTCGTACAGCTGGGCCATACACTCACACAGGAGGGTATTGAGATTTAGTTGGGATTTGCCCAGTGATTCTGTCGGGTATTGCATTCACCAGGTTTGGGTGAATTTGCAATGATTGTAAAAGTTCCATATTTTCTCATAATAAAATCTATATCTGACTACTGCACCGGTTTTCCCATCTTGGGTTTTTCCGGGGGTTTCCATACCCAAAATAATAGTGTCAATATTGTGATGTGATGTTGTGATTTATTTCTCAGTTTTATATTCCGTTGCATACTGTAAAAGATATTCATGCATGGTTATCAGTTGATATTTTGCATGCATTGTTTAGCCCTAGTTGAATGTTAAAGAAAAATTTACATGGTATCAAAGCTCTAGTGAGCTAAAGTTGAGAGATTTGCAACAGCAATGATAGATAAGGGGCAGATCTATAGGAAGACACAAACCTAGACTTCCAGATCTAGGGTTTGACAGGTACACTTCATTATGGTCATGCAGTTGAGAGTTGAGGATAGACTCCAGGGTGCTCAAAACTTTCCTTTATGGAAAGAAATGATCACAAGGATCCTGGACGTTAGTGATGCAGAGGAGCACATTGACTCCAAGAAGGTTGCACCCACAGATCCGACAGATTTAGCAACTTGGAAGAAGATTGATTTCAGAGCCATGCTGATTATCATGGATGGAGTGAAGGACCATATAGTCCCTCACCTTTTTGGTAAGAAGACCATAGCAGAGATGTGGACGGCTTTGGAGAGGTTGTACCAAAGCAAGAACGAGAACCAAAAGATGGTGTTACAAGAGAGGATGCACAACACCAAGATGGCCAACGGAAAAGTAGTGGTTCCTTATCTCACGAGGCTCACACAGATCAGGGACAAGCTTGGAGTTGTTGGCTCTAAGACAGTGGATGAGGAGCTAGTTTGGATAGCCCTCAATGGCTTCTCTAAGCCATGGGACACCTTTGTCAAAAGTGTTGTGGCTAAGGAGAAGCTCCCTGATTGGTAGAGACTATGGGATGACTTTGTTCAAGAGGAGACCCGCATGGGTCAAGGATCAGGCTCATCCAGCAGTGCCCCACAGATTGTGGACGAGGAGGCTCTAGCCCTTACAAGGAAGAGCAAGGGGAAGGCAAAGAGGAAGAAGGATGGTAAGAAGAACCTTGACGTGTCAAAGGTCAAGTGTTTTATCTGCCACAAGCAGGGACACTTTGCCTCCCAATGCCCAGACAAGAAGAAGAAGAGTAACACTCAGATGGCTGGATCTGCAGAGGTGGATGAGTTCTGCAGGAACTTCAATGAGGAGTTCTATTTGATAGCTTGCATGGCAAGCACCACAGAGAGCAGCATATGGTATATCGACAGTGGAGCATCTAGTCATATGACTGGACAGAAGAGATTCTTCAGAAACTTGCAGGAGGGTGGAACAGGGATCCACATTGAGCTGGGTGATGATGCACAGTATCAGGCGCAGGGAGTTGGCATTGTTTCGTTTGAGAGGGAGTCTGGCAAACCCCTAAATTTTGTTGATGTGTTGTATGTTCCAGCATTGACCAAGAACCTTATATCGGTCTCCACTCTGGAGGACAAGGGATATCAGGTGAAGTTCCATGACCATAGAGTATATATCAGGCCCAAGGGGTCAGATAGGAGCTTGAATCAGGTGATTGGCAGGAGGAGCGAGAAAGTGTACAAACTACACTTTGAGCCTGCAAAGGCTCTAGTTAGCAGCAGCAGTCAGGGTGAGTTGTGGCATAGGAGGATGGCACACTTACACCATGGAGCACTAAAACATCTGAGACAGGCAGTCATTGGAGTTCCTCAAGTACAGGAGGAAAAGCATAACCACTACAAGGGTTGTGCTTTGGGGAAGAACATCAAGAAGCCTTTCCCACATAGTGAGCACAAGTCCAAGGAGCCCTTGGACTTGGTGCATTCTGATGTATGCAGACCTATGAGTGTCCATTCGTTCAGTGGTTACAGCTACTGCGTGACTTTCATTGATGACTATTCCAGGAAGACCTGGATCTATTTTCTGAAGGCCAAGTCAGAGGTCTTTGAGAGGTTCCAAGAGTTCAAGACTCCCGTGGAGAATCAAACAAGGAAGAAAATTCGGGTGTTGAAGACAGACAACGAGGGTTAGTACACTTCCAATGACTTCATGGAGTATTGTTCGGCTGAGGGGATCAAGAAGGAGCACACTGTGCCCCACACCCCACAGCAAAATGGAGTTGCAGAGCGGAAGAACAGGACAATGGTTGGAGCAGCCAAGGCCATGCTATTTGATCAAGGATTACCACTATTCCTCTGGACCGAGGCATACAAGACTGCAGTATACATTCAAAACAAGTGTCCCCTCACAACTTTGGGGAGTAAGACACCAGAGGAGGTCTTCACAGGCACTAGGCCATATGTGAGTCACATTCACATATTTGGCAATGTCTGCTATTGTCATGTTCATGCTGACAATAGGAAGAAGCTGGATCCTTCCGGAGAGAAAGGGCTACTTGTTGGGTACAACAAGATTTCGAAGGCATATAGAGTTTACATTCCAGCTCCCAGAAGGATTATTGTGAGCAGGGATGTCCAGTTCGATGAGGACAGGGCCTTGGGAAGATCTTTGGACTTATCAGCAGAGCAACAGCCAGTACAGGAGACAGGGGTCAAGTTGGAGGAGCCAGATGTACAGGTACAGGTACAGACACAGAGCACAGGTTCTGGTGGTCATAGGGAGCCAGGTGGACAGGATCCTTCAGTCATTGACTTGAAGGATGAGCTGCAGTAGGAGACGGATATCCAACAGCTGCGACAAGTTGACACTAGGCCAAGGCCTAAGTGGTTTAGGTCCACAGTGTAGGATTCCAGGCAGGTAGATCCTCCACAGACATCGTTAGACGGAGTGTACCACCAGAGAGGCTTAATTACATGGCATTGATGATAGAGTTGATTAACTCTGAACCTTCCAGCTTCGGGGAGGCTGCACAACATGATGTGTGGCAGGAGGCTATGGTTGAGGAGTACGACTCCATTATGAAAAAGCAGGTATGGGAGATTGTGCCAAGGCCACAAGGGAGAAAGGTGGTGGGATCCAAATGCATCTACAAGGTGAAGCATGTAGCAGACGGAAGTGTGGAAAAGCATAAGGCACGCTTCGTGGCAAAGGGGTTTTCACAGAAGGAGGGTATTGATTATGAGACCTTCACCCCTGTTGCCAGGTATTCTTCCATTCGGACCATTATCTCACTAGCAGCTGAGATGGGTTGGATTCAGGAGGATCAATAGAGACTTCATAAATAGTGACAAGCCATCTCCAAATAATGAAGGTTCCCCTATCAAACATATATTAGGGATAAGAAGCCACATAAACACCTTTTTCAAGTAACAAGAGCATATAAGTGGTTCCATAAAGCCTAATGATGGCCCATTACCTGTACAATAATGCCCAAACAATGATGACATTAAATGTTTACACAAATCATCATAATGACACTATATACATCCACAAATGTTGCCACTAAACAACATTACCACATATTCTAGCATTCCCCTTAATGTTGACTAGGGGAACACATATATGCATAGAAGATGGCATTTCATTAATATTCCTCCTTAATGAAATCTTCATACATCCTTAATAAGTTGCAAAGATATATGGACTTCACTTTCATCAAAGGTTTAACAATAGAATGGAAGAATGAACAATGCCATGGGTAATCAGATCCTTAAAAAGTTTTGAAGATGGATAACTTCACTTTCGATAAGGATCCATGCATTATGCATGATCAATATTGAGAACATAACGCTACCCACAATGAAGTGCAAACAAACTCAAAAAGGAATGTCAATCTGTGTAATTGTTTGTCTCCAAAATATTCACATAATCCTCTTCACATTCGATGAAATAAACAAAGGGTTCAATTGCAAACCTATGGCCTTCAAAGAACAAGCTCACGCAAACCTCTCAAGAATAGGTGAAGCAAACATAAGGACACTCTATTCCAAGTGTGACAGAGCATATGCACAAATTGTGAAAGTAGGCACATAAATCCACAATGCCGTTGAAAAACAGCCTTCACAACAAAACATAGAAGAGGGCAAAAGCATATTGAAACTTGAAACTAAAAGTGATCTAACAAAAATGTAAGTGTCGATGATAGACAAGAACAAAGATTTGACGAAGCTATAAGTGTCAACAATCAACAAGAATGCTCCAATCAAGTAGACCAAAAACCTAACAATGTTGATCATACAATCAAGAGGGTCAACAAATGCTCCAAACAACATATGGAACAAGATGATCTTCCCATCACAAAATGCACATGTCGCAAGCAAAGCACTAGATAAAGGTTGCCATCAAATACTTGTCTAGTGGAGACTGTTACCGAACAAACTAGCAGAGCTAATGTCCAATAGACAAATATAAGGAGAGTGTGACCCAATGTCACCTCAGCCACACTTCCAACTACTTCGGAGTGTCATAACCTCCAAGGGAAGAGCCCTTTAGATACTCTGCAAGACACTTGGACAAAAAGACTAGATCTTATACACAATGATACTATTGACCAGTGGCTTAAATAAATTAACTAGAGAATGAAGTAGACATACTATTTAAATTATAGTGTCGTAGATGCGAAACCAATGTATCAATGTCAATTTTTAAAGATCGTTCATGTAGCCTTTGATGTAGACAAGTAACCTATCCAAACTTATATACAAAGCACATATACTACCTGTAGCAATAGTAAACAAAAGATGTGCAACAATGTTAAACACTTACAGTCACTTGTGACAGCAGTAAATAAGATAAGATAAGATAAAATAATTTTATTAATGTCCACTAATGACCACAAAGTAGGTCAATGGGGCTATCGGTTACAATGATATGTTATGCATGTGGGAGGATCAAACGATCTCCCTTAACGAAAATACAATATAAGCAATGAATAAGAAGTAAAGAAATACAAGGCAAGCTAAGTTGTAGCATAAGAGAGCTCTTGCTCCAGTTCCACCTCTGTAACCCTGCACAGGAGCAACGGAGCTCAAGTGGACAAAATCCAGGAACCACAGTGACCAAGGAGGGTTTGGTACTCCTAACATCTGAGGTTGAATGAAGAAAACTAAGGGAAATACAAAGGTGTCTGCTGCCCCAATTCGGATCTGGTGGGCGCAAGGCGCTCTCTAGAGTGATGTCAGCAGGGTCTGGAGGGTCCTGAGCGCCTCTCGAAGGGAGGTCTGGTCCGGAGCTGTCGTTGAGATGGGTCGAGAGCCCGCAGCCCTTACGGATCTAGTAGTTGGGTCGATGTCGAGGTTAGTAGATCTCTTGGTGCCCCTCGAAGAAGGTAGCACACTGAAGAATGTCCTGATCCGCTGTGTGGTGTCTAGTCTAGTGGGAGGCTGGAGGATCTACGCTCGAAGCCTGAGGGTCTCCTAAATATAAAGTGCAAGACATTTATGATCTGTATATCTAAAGAAGGCTGCTAGAGTTTGGGGCCCCCTGAACAAGCAATAGAAGCGTCCTCTGATCTCATAGTAGACAGGACACCTGAAGATAAAATGTGACTCAGTTTCCACTTCATGTAGATGGCGTATATGGTAGATCCTGTCCGATCTATCAATCTGGTGGTCTGACTCTACCCGGATTCTATGTGATCCTACTCTAAACTATCCGAGAGGGATCCGAAGAGCATGCATCCAATGGCGAAACGTATACTGGGGACAGACAATGAGCCCGTCTCTGATCTCTAAGAAATGTTCAGCATAAAAGGCCATTTTGGGCGCAATCCTCCTGGGGAATTAATCTAAGTAACCTGGACGAACTCCTTGTAAATATCCTCTCCGATAATCTTGTTTTAACTCTTGTCGGATAGGCAGAAGGTGCCCAGGAGCATCTAGAGAGTACTGGAACGAGGGAAGACGATCTAACTGGATCCCTAATGAAGCAAGAAGGTTCGAGACCCCTGTGAGCCAACATTTGGCCCTGCCTGGGGCAAGTATCACGGGCGATAGTCTGAGCAGAGCAATACGCTAGAAAAGGGTACATGTCCCGACCTTTTGATGAGTTGGCTAACCCTCGGATCCGATGCAAGAAGGAAACATAAATCACATTCATCCAATCAAATTTAGTGTTACACTTCAACCTTTAGCAGTATAGGCAAGTCCCCAAAGTCTGATATGAGTCTTTTATAGCACACATACAGTGTAATGATCAGTCCTTTAAATCAAAGTAATTGATGTGAAAACTCAAACCATATACCAGCTCTTATTTAATAGTAATTAGGATCACTTTTTACTAACCATTAATGTTGCTTGTATTGTCTTTGTAACAGGTGTTTAGCATGCTAAGACGAGGGGCAGTCTGCAATAAATTGCAGACCTCGAAGCAGAGTTTTAAGGAGCAGCAAGAGGGCTACTATAGCCTGTAAAAGGTTGCCACATAGAAGGTCGAAACCCTAAAGTTATGGAAGGTGGCCTAGGGAAAGGAGGGCAAGAGTTTTGGAGATGGAAAAAAGAGGGTCATGGGGAAGAAGGGGAAAAGGTTAGGGTTTTTAGGTTAGATTTTTAGGATTGTTTTTTAGGATTTTAGGATTTTATATCTTTTGAGGTTTTTAGGGCTTCCTAAAATTTCGCCCTATGGTTTTTAAGGATAAATAGGCAAGCCGAATTTGTAGAAGAGAGCGACGAAATTTTAGGGAGGCCAAAAATTTGAAATTTTTTTATTTTTTATTTTTTAGGGCCTTAGACATAAAATTGCAGACCTAATTCATGTGTTACCGGATCCGTCGAGCTGGGATGCAAGATCTGCGGATCCGTGAATCCAATCGGGATCCGCAAGGATCTGCAATGGAAACTGGTGGGTACCGAATCCAATTAGTGGGGATGCGTATTGGACAAAAGAGATATGGATCCGGTGGATTTTAGACTGGAACACGACTTTTACAGTCGAATCCGCCTGCTGGAAGTGCACCCTACCCAAGTTTACGGATACTGCCGAAGTTTAAGTATTCGCGCAATTTAATAATTCGGTTCACCCTACCCCACTTCCATCAAACAACCCGCAAGACAAAGCATGACCAGCGCTACTCCACTTCCATCAAACAATCCGCAAGAGAAAAAGACAGCATGACTCGTGAACCCTAATCAGAGCAGAGAAAACGACAGGCACTCAAGCTCTCAACCGACAGAACAACTTGGTCGTGATTCTTGAGACTTGGACCACCATAACACGACCAGCACGACCACAAGAACTGTCAGCTCAGTCAAGGCTAGGGCCACCAAAACACGACCAGAGATAATTTTGTGCAGGAGTGTGGGCCACCACAACACGACGAGCTAGAATTTTGTGCAGGAGCGTGGGCCACCACAACACAACTAGCAAGAATTTTGTGCAAGAGTAAGATTAGTCAACAACAACATGTTAGATTTATTTGAAAATTCAAGTAATTAATAAACTAATAAACATTGACAAATGTTCTGTCAATAAATTATTAATAATTATTTAAACATCTTAAATGTTAGTCTTTCGTATTTACTCTCTTTTTTTGCTTGTTTATAAATTTAGAATGCAGTCCTTTTTTTTCTTGGCTTGTTTGGAAGGGACAGTAAAAAAAAATTGTTTGTTTATAAATTTAGAATTCACTGTACATTTTTTTTGGCTTGTTGTAAATGCACAGTTAATTTTTTTTAGCAAGTTTTAAGTTTTATAAATTATTATTTAAACACAAATTGATAATCAGTTTCATTCTTTTTTGCTTGTTTAGATTACAGTCCTTTTTTTTTTAAATTAACTCTTTTATCTTTCATTATGTACAATCTAAAAACTACAAAGTTGTCACAGTTTCCTATTTTTTCATTTGTTTTAACTTTCTGATTGTTTATAATTTACACGGTCCATTTTTTTTAATTTTAACTTTTATATCCTTCATTATGTACAGAGTATCTAACTGGGCAAACTAACACAGGGGTGTTGATATGCACTGATCCAAATGGTCCAATGGCCAACCTAGACCAAGTTTGAGTCCTGAAAAACTTGTGTTCTATGCATCTTTGCAAGATGTTGCTGATAGGAGACATGCTAATAAAGGAAAACTCCTTATGCAAAATACTGCAACTAGGGCCCCATTGCTACAAGTAATAAAAGGCCTACTTTGGGACCTATTGAAACAACATTCAATAACCAAGGCAGAGAAGAAGCTGATGAGCATGTAGCTCGCTGCATCTATGCAAATGGGCTAGCATTCAATTTGGTTCGCTCCCCATATTGGCAACAAATGATTAAAGCGGTCAATGAAGCATTGAAAAGGTACAAGAGCCTCGGGTATGCAAAGGTCCACGACTCCGCACCACATTGCAGACATCAAAAAGACTCTGTGGATAGACAGTTGCAGTCAATCCGAGAAACATGGGCAAAAACAGGTGTCTATAGTTTCTGATGGATGGAGGGATCAAAGAAATAGCCCTTTAATCAATGTTATTGCAATATGCCCCCATGGGGCAATGTTTTTGAAGGCTATTGATTACCGTGGAGTGGAGAAAGTTGCAACATTCATCTCCAATATTCTTATTGATGCAATAGAAAGTTTGGGGCCACAAAATGTTGTCCAAGTTATCACGGACAATGCATAGGTATGTAGAGCTGCAGGGTTGATTGTGGAGGGTCGATATGATCACATCTTTTGAACTCCATGTGCAGTGCATTCGTTGAACCTTATGCTTGCCAAGATTGGCGAGATCGAGTGGATCAACAAAACATATGTAGCATCGAAGGAGATCCAAATGTTCATAACTAATCATTCAATGTCCCAAGCCATGTATAGAGGTTTTGCAAAGTTAAAGCTATTGAAGATACTCCATTTTTAATTAGTGTTACTTGACTATTTATATTATGTCTTATGAATTTTAATCGTATATGATTTATCATTTCTAATTTGAGATTTGACTTTTCAAAACTTATGTAGGTTGTTGAAACTCCTTTTGCCTCCCACACTCTAGTCATAAAGAGCCTTGTGGATGTTAGACAAGCATTACAAGCAATGGTCACTGACCCTCTTTGGGAATCATGGAGGATTTCCACTTCTGATTGGGGACAAAAACTCAAGTCTATCATTCTTGATGATGCATGGTGGGACAAGGTCCAATACCTTTTGTGGTTTACAGAACCAATCTTGACCATGATCAAGACTTTTGACATAGATATGCCTTGCTTGGGGGAAGTCTATGAAAACATAGATAGTATGCTAGAGAGAATAAGAGAAATTATCAAGGAAAGTCAAAGTGACCCTTTTGAAGTTTTTTACAATGAAATAAAGGACATAGTTACCAAAAGGTGGAACAAAATGACCACACATTACACCTTTTGGCCTATGCAGTCCACCCCAAATATTATCATCGCAAAATTTTGTCTTTACCCGGTAGGACAACCCCAAACAAGGATTCTGAAGTGGTACAAGGATATAAGACAGCTTTGAGGAAGATATATAGGGATGTGGGCATTGCATTGGAAGTATGTGAGGAATTTGGAGCATTTGTACAATCCACTGGAAACTTTTCTAATCCACTAGCCATGGTTGATCGAGGGCATCTTGATCCTATTACTTGGTGGGGCTTCCATGGCGGGGATAGCATTCATCTCTCGACCTTGGCCAATAGGTTGTTATTGCAGGTTGCCAGTTCCTCATCAGCTGAGAGGAATTGGAGTACATATGGCTTCATCCATTCAATGAAGCGACAGATTGGGAGCAGCAAAGGCCGAGGATCTTGTGTATGTTCATTCCAACCCACGCCTCCTATCACATACGTGTCCAGAGTATAAGAAAGGTCCAAGCAAGATGTGGGATGTGGAGCCCAAGATTGCTGATTTAAACATGACATTGAATGCCGTGACTCACCTCACTACTTGAGGAGATTACACGTCTACAACTTACAACATTTCCAACCCCCCACCGTCCATTCATGATGTGGAAATTCAATATGCAGATGAGGATATGGACCCATTTCTTGATATGTAGTTAGATATACTTTACATTATCATATTAGTATAGTGATCACTCATTTTTGTAACTATCATCCTTTTCAACTTTTTACGAGGCAAGTATCATTTCAGTTTTCACAAATTTAGTGTTCATATTTATATATGATTTCAGTTCTAGTGATGTGATTCATGAATGGTTTTGATTATACACTTTGAATATATTTTTTGAACTTTTTTAACGTTTTATTATATTTTTTGTACTTGATGTATCCTAGCCGTATCCAAATCCTGTCTTTTCAAAAATCTGGCGGATTCGTATCTATATCCGTATCCTAATAACCTAACCTAATTCTAACTTTAATTCTACCATGAAAATACACCTTTTACACAAGTAAATATAAGAATATTTGGTAAATTTTGATAAAACAAGGATTTTGATGGATGAAACTCTCAACCCTAGCCCTAGAGGAGAGGCTACCAGCCTCCCTCTTGGAGTTATATATCCTTGTCTACTAAACTAGGGCTTCCTATAACAACCTCTATGGTTCATTATAGGAGCCTTATCTAGGACAAAATTGGAGATCCAAGGCTAAAATTAGGAAAACCTCCTCTACGGAGTGTTTCCCACCATTCAAAAAAGATAGAAAGGAGACAAAAAGGCCCTATTAAAAAAAAATTCAGCTCTAAGGCCACCATACAATCATTCAAGAAGCATGAATTCACCTATCTTCACAATGCAAGGCTAGAAACTCGACTCACTTAAGCTTGTTTTGTTCCAACAATTCCTAGCATCCACCAACCATGAGCAAAACCAAAGACAAGCATCCAATTTCTTCCACAAGAGCAAGAAGGGCCTACTTCAAGAGGGGCGCATCACTTCCAGAGAGTTATCTAGAGTAAATGAGCAACATAACGTAATTTGCCCCTTATGTTATGATTTACAAATGAAGGAGAAGACTTATTTATAGTCTTCTCAACTCACTTTTACAAAATAACTAGGCCAACATGCCAATAAAATGTCAATGTAAAAATATAACATAAGTTAACATAAAATAATAATATATGTGGGTAACTTGGGGCATTTTCCACCATAGTTTACCCAAAACTGCTAAAACGACTAAAATTGAGCAGAAAACTTCTCTGAAAAGTGGAGTGAGCAGGGTTCGTCATGCCCCATCTAACCCCAATAATGTTTAAAATCCCTCAACGTCCCCCCTAATAAGCTTGTGGGCGTGGTGACCAAAGGTGACATCATCAAGTAAACTGGACCAAGGAAGGAGGGCGCTCTACTAGAAAGGGACCAAGATGGGTGCATAAGGTGACTTGAGAGGGAGGCAAGAGCCTCAAAGCTGGAATACTATCACCGATGTAGAAAACAAGCAGGGGGCCATGTGACCCAGAGACCTGCCCCTAGACGCCCTAGACACCAATCCCAAGGTTAAAAACCCCAACAAAGGGCAGTCTACAATGTCATTAATCCATAGTACTCCTAAAGGAAGTATCAAAGGATTCGACCATAACCACCACTCAAGAAGTGTTGATAATACCCCCATCCTGGCCCTGAAGAACACTGCGACACTCTCCTTGTGCATACATCTAAAGGTGCATTGGTACTGGTACCACATAACAAAGACCACTGCTACAATTAGTCAATCAAGAGGGTCTCAAGACAAACAACACAACCATGTTCCGTGGGGAAAAAATGCACTCTAGGAAACATAGAGATTTGTGTTCAAACAACCACTAGCGACTGCCTGTGTCTTACCATTTGAATCATGTAAGCATCCACAAACAATAGGTTGCATATGTATAATGGCAGTCTGCAATGCCATTAATCCATAGTACTCCTAAAGGAAGTATCAACGGATCCTACCATAAACACCCCTCAAGAAGTGTTAATAATACCCCCATCCTGGCCCTGAAGAACACTGCAACTCCTCTCCTTGTGCATACATCTAAAGGTGCATTGGTACTGGTACCACGTAGCAGAGACCACTGCTACAATTAATCAATCAAGAGGGTCTCAAGACAAACAACACAACCATGTTCCATGGGGAAAAAATGCACTCTAGGAAACATAGAGATTTGTGTTCAAACAACTACTAGTGACTGCTTGTGTCTTACCATTTGAATCATGTAAGCATCCACAAACAATAGGTTGCATATGTATACCCCAAACAAGGAGAAGCCATGGTTTAGGGAATGAAATTGCTTGGCGAGGGCATACAAAAGTTGTACACAAATGCATAGAGATGCAATGAGGGCACACACAAGCGACTCCTCTTTTTCTTGCACCAATTACCAAAATGCACTTCCTTAATGATGTATCAACATGCTAACCTAAAATCTTTGTTGGATGCATCATACATTACTATGAAGCCATGAATGGGTAGTGTTTCCTCCCAAAGCTTCACTAAGCACTTTAAGCGGTAAAGCCCTAAAGCACAACTAAGACCCTTGAGGCAATGTAGAAGGGTAACCCAATGTCACCACGGTAACTTCATCACTCTTTTTCAATTGGCTCTCCTTCAACACAAGAAGAGAATCCCTAGACAACTAAATCTAATTTATGATGTAACGGTAGGGTTTATCTCAAATTTAGCAAACAACAACATAAAAGGGTTTTTGCCTATGTTGCCAGGGTGATCCTTGGGTACTCGTAGGGTACGTCTCCTACCGTACCTTGTCGTACCCCATACTGGGTCCACATACCCGAGATTGCGTTATAAAAAAAGGGGTACTTATAGGTGAAATGGTACGTCGTACCCCGTGTTTGGGTACTTCGTACCCCATGTTTGGGTACTCCAAGGGTACGGCCGACTCATTTAAATGCAATTCATTGGGGAAAATGTAATGACCCCCCACCAAATCTAAACTAATTTTTTGCTAACTTCGTATGGAGTCTGATTCAGGACTTATGTCAAACACTTTGCAACACTGTTCAAATTCCACTGAATATTGTCCAAATCTAGTAGATTGATTTTACATTGATTTACAATGAATGTTTTTATGGTTTTGTGTTCAGCACTCATGGAACATAATTTGACTACCAAATGTGCACAAAAAAAAATATACATATGTATTTAATATTGAGAAATACACTCACATCAAAGAAGGAATATATTTGGCAATTTTCAATTTTTTATTGCCTGTAACAGCAGTACAAATAGGTGTTTAAAATAAGATTTCAAGTGTACTTTCATGTCTGAGTTTGATTCTCTGTTACAGCTGCCTGGTACAATGATTTATCAAATTTTATGTAACTTCCAGTCTTCTAATTCATATCTACTGAGTCTATGATTTATCAAATTTTATGTTTCAAATTTTCAATCTAAATGTTCACTGTTCAAATAATCAGCGAATTTATAATTATGAAGAAATCTATATGCATGTATGGTGTAACTATAACATATATATATACAGTACCCCCGTCGTACCCAAGTACCATTTTTCAAAAAGGGGTGTCCCCGTACTCGTACCTATCCCCGTCCCCATACCCGTACCCAAGTTTCCTGACAACTTAGGTTTTCGTTTATATTTTTTGAATTTTGGGTGGTTGAGAGGGAGACCAATTCCAAACATCATTTTGCGGCGAATGAATTCAAAGGGTATTTAGCGGTTTTGAATATAAGGGAATGGGGATGATAGATAATGTTGTGACAACATGCTAGGATCTATCTATGAATACTATTTCAGTATTCCAGATTTGCAGAAAATTAGCTAGGGAGGGCCCTTTTGAAGGTGCTCCTACTCAAATACATGTGCATGATAACAAAGAGGTCATATTGCTAACTACAAGAAACCTGCCCTACCATTCACTGAAATAACCACAGTAAATTTAACTAGTTTAACAACAAAAAACAACAAGGTAAAAGGATATGGAACACCTCAACCAATGCGCTAATCCTCACGATGCTTAAATAATGCTAAATACAGCAAGAAGAGTTGGGACACCCTCAAAGAATGTGCATTAGCCTTGATCCATGTGCCTTAAAAATCATGTGCCCTTGGTATGTGTGCAAAGGGTGGGATTCCCTCATAAAAAATACAACCAATCCTCCATGTGTGACCTTTTGACCATGTATTATCCTTCCTTTAGTTGTGTGCCACATCATCCCATAGAGCATTCATGAAGAAACCATCTTAAAATGTGCCAGTGAGAAATAAATGGAGTACTCTAGTAGTCAACATCCCAGAGATGCTCAAAATGTGCTAAAAATAGCAAGATCAAATAAGGCGTTCTCTCCAATGAATAACCAATAGCCCAAAAAGATGGATCTCATGAATAGATTTGCAATAGTAGCCCCTTTGGCTATTGCAACAACCTCCTCAAGGTTGGCAGCTTCAATAAATGTGCAACAAATATCGGTACATGTGCATTTGACCAAACCAACTCCAAAAACCCTCAAAAGAAGGTGGGTGATCTAGAGAAGTGTGCAAAGAACCGAGATCCACATGGAGATCTCCAAACAATGGAAAGAAGGTCAGCACTCTAGGAAAAAGTGCATGGAAGGTGGAAATCTCTCCAAAATAAGTATAAAATAGCCATAAACCATGTGAAACCACCTGAAACCATGTGCTAGTACCATCAGACCACCTCAATGCCATGGGCCAAAGAATAGGGTGCTTTAGAAATACATGCACACGATGAAGCACTTTTCAAAATATGTTTTTAAGGCATATGGGAACGCAACTAAGTGTCAAGTCAACCATCAATAAACCAAGTGCTCCATAAATCACATCTCAACCCTTCAAATAGCATGGCACACTCTCCAAGACATGCACCCTAGGGATGTGCTATAGGAAGAGGGGGCATTATCTCAATGCATATCAAATCATGTAATAAGCCATAAACCTAGGGAATACCATTAGTTGATGGGTTTCCCTCTCCATCTATGTTGTAGGGGTCAACGAATGTGTAGATCATATGTACAAGATCCACATCAAGCATAATTCTCCATCGAGATCCAAATGCAATATGCAAGCCTCCATGCACGAAATGAAAATATCCAAAAGGTGTAAGTCCATGGACAAATGTGCATCAAAGCAACAACAAATTTGCTCTAAATCCAAAATCAAAACGTATATTGCTTGGGCAAGGTCTTCAAACTAGACATTCCTCCTACTACATGAGGGAGTAAAGGTAGGAATATTGCCAAAAAGCCAATTCCCAATGCGTATAAAAGGACTCGAATCCAAACCTATACACATCGTGAAATATTTTTAAGAAACTTTCCACAAAAGCAGCCAAGTTATAAACAGAGTGACTGGAATAACTTGAAAGAATATCCTTAAAATATCAAGGACTCGGATCCAATCCTATACACATCATAAAATATTGTTATGAAACTTTCCACAAGAGCACTCAGGTTATAAACAATGAGTGACTGGAATAACTTGAAAGAATATCCTTAAAATACCAAGATCCATAAATTATGGAATAAGCCTTCACCAAATGCATCCAAGAGACAATCTCAAAACATTGCTTCATAAACAAGTCGAGACCTACCGAAAACTTACATATAAATATGTTAAGACATGATGTGTGTTGATTTTCCTAAGCAGCATCGAGAGCCATTCTTTGGGAGAATGGAGGCACCTGGTCAGTTACCAGGAAATCAACCCAGTCTAGGACTGGGACCTCAGCCTGGGGCTGAGGACCATTATCTAGGAGAATGGAGGCACCTGGTCAGTTACCAAGAAATCAACCCAGTTTGGGACTAAGACCTCAACCTAGGGCTGAGGACCATTCTCTAGGAGAATGGAGGCACCTGGTCAGTTACCAAGAAATCAACCCAGTTTGGGACTATGACCTCAGCCTAGAGCTAAGGGCCATTCTTTGGGAGAATGGAGGCACCTGGTCAGTTACCAGAAAATCAACCCAATCTAGGACTGGGACCTCAGCCTGGGGCTGAGGGCCATTCTCTGGGAGAATGGAGGCGCTTGATCAATTACCAAGTAATTGACATTGAGTCATCTGATGCAGCCTGGGGCTGAGGCACCTGGTCAGTTAACAAGTCATCACCACAAGCCCTAGACTAGGTCTAGGCAAGTGATGCACTCCTCTCCTTGATCTATGGGCTATGAGACCTTCTCAGGGATTAGCTACCCCTGGTTGAGAGACCTAGCACTTGATCTTGGTGGCAACGAGGAGAACGAGATAAAGCATTTAATAATCCTCCATATTTATGAAGATGCACTTTGAGTGGGCATGAATGGACCATGAGGACCTTGAAGAACTCTTGGGATGACTTCTTGTGGTCATAAAATCACTTGAAGGACCAAGAAACCCTAACACAACTTGTATTGGTCCAAGTGACCATCAAATGAAGGTCCAAGTGTCTCAAAGACAGACTAAAAAACCAATGGACCACAAAAGATTAAACGTCAATGGTCAAAGATGAAAAAGAATAAAATCCCTAAGGTCAACCTCCTAATTATGTGGAAACATTTTATGTTTGATAAACTATAAATAAAGAAGCATTCCAAATCATTTTATAATCAATCAAGATCATCATTCACTGCTCCAAAACAAAAATCATGTTTATCTGTTGGGTTCTTCTTCTCTCCTATAACAGCAAAAGAACAAATCAGCATCTGCCCTCTCCAAGTCCATGGTGACTCCTCCATTGCTCTATTTTCTGGTTGAAGGCACTTTTCTAGGCACCTGAGACCTACTAGGGTCACTCTCTATGCAACTGAGCCCTGCTAGGGATCTCCTTTGTGCACCCAAGCTTGCTAGGGCACTTCTTTGTGCAACCGATCCCTACTGGGGTCTTTCTCAGCACCCACAAAGGCAGCAGTAGGCTGCCAACAGCCCATGAAGGCAGCAGAAAGGTAACCACAGTCCATGGTGGCAGCAGTGAATGGTGAGTCTGCTAGGGCTTCCACAGATCAATTTCTCATAAGACTGGAAGAACAGAGGTTGTGATAGCTTGGTTGAGTACTCTTTATCTACAGTCATCTCAGAGTTCGGAGATTAAATTGATGTAACTATCTCTACTCATGTACAAACTCAGTCATCTCATTTAGAGGATGAATTATTAATGCTTTGGGGTTTTTGACATTTGTCCTTAAAAGGTTTCCCCATGAAAACTCTTGTGTTCAATTTTGTGGATGATTGTTTTACTGCTGCTAATGTTTTACTGCTATTAAAATCTCAAGTACTATCTCTATTACAGTCTGCAAATTTTATAAATTTCATACACATGTTAAATTTCAACAATGTGTAGCCTGGAGATGTTGACATAGTGGGTAGTCTTGAGAGATCTTTATCAATTAATTAATTATGGAGATTTTGTAGAGCTTGATGCTTGATGAGTCTTAGAGGCCTCCGTAACAGAGTTATGGATAAAAATAAATTGATTCCTCTAGGATATTAGATGTTTCCTATACATATTGTAAAGGTTTTACCACTATAAATCCTAGTGCATTTGTCTCTTGTTCTTTTTCTTGATTTGCTTATGTTAATGGTGCATGCTCATAGCATATTAGACATAGATGGTTAATGATTGTTAGCTTTTGGCTTGTTGCTCCAAACTTGTTCTGCATTCATTTTCCACTAGAGTGGTTGGTGTAGAAGTTCTTCATTCTTCTTTAGTTTGTTGAGCATTCACCATGAGCAATTGACTCTTGTTGGAGAGAGGGCACACATGTATGGGGGAGAGTTTCATGAGGTTTTTTTTGCCTCGTAGCACAATTTTAATCTATTTTGTCACTTGGACTAGGAGAGTGCACTTGTATCATAAAAACATGTGTTGCATTAAAAATATATATGTAGTAGGTGAGTTGGCACTTGTAGGAATTTGCCTACCTCATTGGTGCAAGTGTTCCATTTGTGGACCCATTCTCCATTGATGGACCTAGTCTATAGTTAGGGTTTTGTCTTACTTGTAACTCACTCCTCTTAATATATAAAAGGAAAAAGGAGAACATCACTTCATTATTATTAACAAGAAGAAAGAGGAGAAAGCATAGGGAGAATATAACCTCTTGTCATACGATTCATCATTTGGATTGATGTAGTAGCTTTTGGAGAATGAAGAGAAACTAGAGTTTGCTAGTGATTAGCATGCTGTGCCCTAGCTAGTGCTTGTTGTGCTTGTGAGAAGCTTTGCTTGGGATAAGTTGTAAGGGTTTTGCATTTCTAGATTGGGATGAGCTAAATTTTCATGATGTAAAGCTTTGAATAGGATGAGCTGAAACAGTTTTGCATTTCCAGCTTGGGTGAGCTGATTTATTGTAATATAACCATCTTTCATGTGAAGTAGAAAGAGATGTGTTTTTGTCCCAAATTGTGTTGCAGATCTGATTTTTTAGGTGAATTGGTTGTTAACTTGATCAGCAATGGGGATGATGCTGAATTGAATTAGCATGCTTAATTTGCATTTTTTATCTGATATAACATGCTTAATTTGCATTTTTAGATCTGGTATAACATTCTTAATTTGCATTTCCAGATCTGATTTTGTTGCTGGTTTAGATGTTGTTTGCTAGCTTAAATTGTTATGCATAATTTAAGGGTTAGATCTTTGCCCTAAAGGTTTTTTAAATGATCTAATAATTATGTATTTGAGGTTATCCACGTTGTTATCCACTAAGTTGCACTTAGGGGATTTCCAGTGAGCCACCAAGGATCAGAACAAGTCAATTGTTCCTACCAAGTGCTCAGAATTTCCAAGGATTCATCAAGACCAAGTGTTGGTCCCTTTTTGTATTTTTTACATCTTCATACCCTGGATATTGTAATAAATGGCTTAGCATGATAAAAATTATGTAAAAGGTTTGGCTTTCCTAGGACTTAGGCATCAATACTTTTACTCTAGCGTGTTTTTTCCTTGGGAATTATATGTCGTTTTCTAATGACTAATAATTTTTTTGTTTTTCACCCGCTCCTTCAAAGCTAGAGTACGTGTCTTGGCGGGTAAGCCTTAGTAGGTTATTAAAACCTAGGTGTCAATGTATATTAGCATGCTAATCATTGTCTTTGAGTCATATGAAGATGTACTAGGTCCCCCTAGGATTTTTTTTAAGTTTTGAAAAAATTATTTTTTCCCGTAAACTTAGGCTATTTTTTAGTAGTTTAATTGAGAAAATTAAAATGTAATAAAAGTGTGGTCTACAATTTGATTTTGGGCATTGGGGTGCGCTCGTTTTCTAACTCAGTGCACCCATTTTACCCCTAAACCCACTTTCCTAAGTTTTTAAGTGATTTATTTTTCACTTCATTAACTTTTAGTCAAAAAACCCCAAAAAAGACCCAAAAATGAAGAAAATAAAGAATCCAACAATTTCTAAAAACTCAAAAAACATGTCATGAGATTTTTGAGTTGGCAAAGCAATTTGGAAATATTTATTACGTTTCTAAAACACTTCAAAGAGTTTTTCTCGAGCATTTGAGGCAAGGTGATTTTGCTAAAAAGAAGTGGACACATTTCCCGACGAAGTGGGCACAACTCCCAAGAAAAGGATGGAAAGTGTGAAGTAAAGCAGTATGTTGGGTTTTGTTTTCAAAGGGATGAGGTTTATTAGCCTTTACCAACTCATTGCCAATCGTATCCTACTCATTCCAAGCTCGTCAAGTGCACCCCTTAGCTTCGTTAGGAGTTAAGCCTAAACGAAGGAGTCACGATCAGGTGATAGTACCTGGCTCAAGACTTGCCCCCAAGGACGCACCAAGCTGCTTAAAGATTTCTATTGTGTTTTCCCCCCATGTGCGTAAAAAGCTGCAACACACTTTATATGTTTCCTATGATGGTTTATTGTTGTAGATTTGGGAGGTTAAATAAAGCTTACAATGAAACCAGATTGAGTGTAGGACTAAAATATTTTTGGGTGTATATATGCACCTTTATTTGAGGGATAAAGTTGTCATGGTTACTTGGCCCTCAAATTTCAACATGATTATAGATGTTTTCCTAAAGTTGTCCATCAATTACATGAAGAAATCAGCAACATGTAGGTATCATCGTCATCAACTGGAATACATCTAGATATAGTCGATACATAACGGTTATCTCGAACATCTCTATACACATGGAAAGGGCCATCAACAAGCATCAACTCCAACTGAAGTTCATATAGAACTCGATTCAAGAAGAACCAATACTGTGACTATTACTTCATCCCCAGGATGAGTCTCAGATAGTCATGCATAGTCCTCGAAGACCTTGACTATTACCTCATTTCTAAGATGAGCCTCTGATAGTCCTTGGAGGTCTTGGTTATGCACATAATCATCGGAGACGTTGACTATTACTCCATCCCTAGGATGAGTCTCGAATAGTCATCGGAGGTCTTGACTATGTCTCTACTCATGTGCGCATACGAAGTCATGTACCATGACTTACTGCCATCGAAGCTATGCATAGCATAACTTACCAGCGTAGGAGTCAGGTATTCCAGCATGACTTACCCAATGAGCTATAGATCCATGTACCATGACTTACTGGCATTGGAGTTATGTATAACATAACTTGCCAGTATCAAAACCAAGTATCACTGCATGACTAACAGGTGTCCACCCAAAACTCAGGAGTTCATACCAAATCACCGTTATAGTTCACAAGTGTCCACATCAAATTCTCACCCACAAATGTTTACCTAGAACTTAGGTGTATAGAATCATCGTCATAGTTCATAGTCACTGTTCACATTAGCACTGCATAGGTCTTCCGACAGAGCCAACCCTATTTCATGCTAGATATGAAGACCACATATGTCTTCTGGCAAAGCCAGCCCTCTTTCATGTTGGATATGAAGACAAGTCTTTCACAGACCACATACATCTTTCGATAGAGCCAGCATTGTTTCATGCTGGATATGAAGACAACAAGTCTTTCATAGACCACATATGTCTTCTGGCAGACCCAACCTTGTTTCATGTTGGATATGAAGACATGTTCATACAAAACTCATCCATCCCTCTCAACGAGGGATGTAATCTCCACTACACCAAGTTGTTCACAAAAGTATGCAAACTTTATCCTAAGAAGCAACTTGGTAAGGATATTTGCAGTCTAGTCGTCCATCGAAATATAATGTAACTCAACCACACCTCTCTGCACCATATCTCGAATGTAGTGGTACTGGATCTCAATATGCTTCGACTTGTCATGGAAGTCTAGATTCACTGATAGTTGTACACAACTCTGGTTTTTGCAGTGAATCAATGTTGGTTCTCGAGTTTAGCCAAACAATCCCACAAGAAATTTTTGGACCCACGCAACTTCTCGAGCTGCAACACTAACTGCAATGTACTAGGCCTCTGTAGTGTTGAGTGTTACTGAGGTTTGTTTCTTACTGCACTAGGAAATCACAACACCCGGAGGTGCTCTTCTTATCCACAGCACTCCCAGCACAATCATAATCGAAAAATCCCTGTAATCTCAAGTCACCTCCTAAAGCATATCATAAGCCATGTCCCACAATGCCACGCAAATATCTCAACGCATGTTTTACAACAATCTGATGTATCTGTCTCAGCTCGCTCATACACTGGCCAAGGGCATTTACTGCAAAACATATGCCTGGTCTAGTGTTGATCAAATACATCAGAGATCTGATCAATTGGCGATACATAGTGGGATCAATCAGATCTAAATCGAAAGTAGAATCTCTCAACTTCTTCAAATTCACGTCCATCAGAGTGGACATGAAATTGCGGATCATGTCGAATCTCCCCAATATGTCAATGGTGTAGTTTCCTTGGCTCAAAAAATCTCATCAGGCCTCTGCCATACTTCTAATTCCAAGACGTAATGCATCAATCCAGGATCTTTCATTTTGAACTCAAAGGCTAGCTTCTCCTTACACCATCCAATAAGTTCCTCATTTCCTGTGAGAGACAAGTCATCAACATAGAGAACCAAAATCAGTGGCTCACCATCCACAACCTTGTAATAAACGTTGGGGTCTAAATCACTCTTGATGAATCCCAGAATCACTAAGTATCTGTCTATCCGAGCATACCAAGCACAAGGTGCTTACTTGAGTCCATAGAAGGCCTTTTTCAACCTGCATACGTGAGACTCCTTTCCATGGATAACAAATCCCTCAGGCTGCCCTATATATACCTCTTCCTAGATCACTCCGTTGAGGAAGGATGTCTAAACATCCATCTGACGCAGCTTTCATCCCATAGTTGAGGTCAGTGGAAAAAATCGCAGATTTTTCGGCGACGTCCCGAAAAATAATGATTTTTCCTGGTTGCCGATTTTTCCTGGTTGCCGATTTTTCAGCCCAAAAAAATCGCGAACATCGCGAAATATCGGCAAACATTGGCAAAAATCGAGAAAAAATCAGAAAAAAATCGGGAAAAATCGGGAAAAATTGGGAAAAAATCAGGAAAGATCAGGAAAAATCGAGAAAAGTCGGCAAATAGGGAAAAAAATCGGTAAGGAAATTTTGACCCTATTGAATTACAAAATTTGCATTTTTTAATGCTTGTCGCAATTTGCTGATTTTTTCATCGATGTTGCCGAGAAGATGTTTTCTGGACCCTCGCCGATTTTTTGCCGATGCTGATTTTTTCCACTATGGTTGAGGTAATAGCAATAATAGTCCTGATGGAAGTATATCGAGCCATAAGAGCAAATGTCTCGTCATAATAAATTCCCTCTTTCTGAGAAAATCTTCTAGCCATGAATCTCGCCTTGTGTTTTTCAACACTACCATCTGCTCCATGCTTGATTTTGTATATCCATTTGGAAGTGACTACTGACTTCCCCTTAGGTCTCAACACAACATCCCACATATCATTCTTCATGATGGACTAGTATTCTTCCATCATGGCATCCTTCCATACCTACTCGCTAGAAGCCTCCTCATAACTAGTGGGCTCTAAATCAATAATGTGGCTCATCAGTGCTACATAACTCGAGAATCTCTGCGGTATCTTGCTTTCGCGGAAGGTACCACAAGGAGCTTCATGTCCCTTGTGCCCATCTTGACCTCTTTCGGCCAACAGCAATGTCTCTGGGAACATCTACTGGATGTAAATGTACTTGATCAATGGGATCGACCGACTCAGCCTTCTCGGTTGACTCCCTCTGAACTGTTGGAGGGGGAGATGTCATCATCTCTTATGGAGCTTCAAGCTCCTCATCATCAACCTCCATGTCTGATGCTCTCCCCTTTCTGAAGGCCATCTCCTCTTCAAAGGTGACATCTTTGCTGACCTTTATCTATCTCGATCCTGGGAAATAAACTATGTAATCCTTTGAAGATTCACTTTATCCCACAAATGTTCCCTTCTTGCCTGAAGGTTCCAACTTCGACCTCTTCTCCTTGGGCACATGAGTGTAGACAGAGCAGCCAAAGATACGTAGGTGTCCTACTTGGGCTTCACACTCATGAAAGCTTCTTCTAGAGTCATGTCCTTTAGGTTTTTATGCAGACACCGCTTCTACACATATATTTTTGTATTGAAAGCTCCTTCCCATAAGAACATAAGCAAACATTGGTCATGTATCATGGCTTTGGCTGCCTCAATAATCGACCTGTTCTTCCTTTCTGCAACCCCATTCTGTTGCCGGTTGTAGGGGACTGTATACCCCCTCTTAGTTCTTGCTTCCTTGCATAAATTGTTCAAGTCTATAGAGGTGCACTCTCCTCCATTATTTGATCTCAAGACTTTGATCCTTTTTCCAAACAGGGTCTCAACTTGTGCCTTGAATTCCTTGAATCTGGATAGCACCTCTTCAGATTCTTTGGACCTAAGGAAGTAGATCCAAGTGTTTCGTGACTAATCATCAATGAAGGTCACATTTTAATATCCATGCAATGAGGCAACTATCATGGGTCCACACAAGTCGAAATGTACTAGGTCCAAAATCCCTTCGAACCTGCTCTCGTTGCTCAAAAAAGATCTCTTGACATTCTTGCAAAGTGTACATTCTCTACAAACACCATCATAATCTATGTTGAGTACTAATAGTCTCGTCACCATCATCCTCAAAGATGGAAGAGCTCTATAATGTAAATGAGCGCTTCTTTGGTGCCATAGCTCTCCCAAACTGGTAGAATCATGTACCAGTGCTTGAACTAGTTGTGTGCTCAACCTGTATAGGTTATTCTGGCGAACACCAATCATACATGTTGAATCCATGTCGAATGTCTTCTGCCATGCAAGCACCTTCTCGTCTGAGAATGTGACTTTATAACACTTGTCTTCCAAAGCATATATGGAGACAAGATTTCTTTTCATCCTAGGTACATGTACACCATTCAAATGTAGTGTATCTCCTTACTCTAACTATAGGGAGGTAGATCTTGATCCCTTCACGGAATATCTCGGGTCGTCTTCAAGCACCACTCAAAGATGAGATTCTTTCTTAATCAAGTTTGGAAGATTCTCCTTGTGTCCTGTCATGTGTCTTGAAGCACCACTATCTATCAACCAAGTGTCACTAGTGGTGGGAATCGTACATGAAAGAGCTAAGATGAAAAGAAGATTTGTAGCTTCCTCAACATTCTTCATGGGAAGGTTAGAGTTGGAAACCTCGTCAAGTCTAAGTCCCCTGTTCATGTTGAAGGTCTGAATGCAACTTGAAGAACATCTTCAGAAACCCTAACATGAGCTAGGTCACAGATGAAGTGTGGCGGATTGCAAAACTTAAGCCACATATGAATGCACCCTACTGAGGCGAGTTGGAGCAAGACAAAATCAAACCAATTTTGTGGTCGAAAGGGCTAGATCCAAGAAGCCCTAGGTTTTTGCTTGACAGTGTTAGGTCAAAAAATGAAGTTCCACCAAACGAAGTTTGGCCTCCAAAGATAGATGCGCCCTAGGAGGGCGAGTTGCTCTATGCTCCTTCTGAGATCGTCTGAGGTAGAAAACACTCCAAAACATGGATCCCTAGTCTTTGCCAATGACTTCTTCTAGCACCGCTCTGATACCATGTTAGAAATTGATAGCTACAAAACCAAAATCACTAGAAGAATATCAAAGCACAAAAACAGTGTGTGGAGCTTGTTTAACCACAATGATCACAAAGATCGTCTCCCAACCATAGACAAAATAATGTCAAGCTCACCCTTCCAAAAGAGATAAATTGTTCAGAGATAAATGTACATTCAAATGATAGTAGCATAAACCCAAGAAACACAAAGAGAAACTTCTCCAAGATTGGAGAACCCCAAAATCAGTCTCCTCTAGCTATAGAGAACTTATCTCCTCACTTAAGCAAACTTGCTTGAGTTGCTTGATGTAAAAATGAAGTAAGGTACCTCCCCTATTTATTATTTAAGTTGCCAACAAATTAATTTTTCCTTCGGGGCCGAATTTTCCTTTTCCACTAGGGTCTACTTAACTTGTCTTGTTTCTTTCTGGACCAACTTTTGTTCTCTTCCAGGGTCGACTTGTGAGGATGATCCTCATGTAGCTACTACAACAACAGATTTGAGAACAGAAGATTTTTGTGGGTGTGATGCATAGATATTCTAGTGATTGAAGTATCTTTATTGCCTAAGATGGGTAAGAAGGAAGAGTCATGTTTTTCTAACCATGGTAAGAAGGATTTGGGTCATATCACTTGTTTCAAGTGCCACAAGAAGGGACACTATGCCAATCAATGTCCAAAGAAGAAAGGAAGAGCATGAAGTAGCAAGAGTAGTTGGAAGGGATTGTTGACATTGTAGTTGCAGTGAATGATATGCATCTAAGCTTGGAATTGCCTTCTCTATGGTTTCTTTCTTTCAACCAATTTCATTTCCAATGTTGGGTGGCCTTAGATAGTGGAGAATCAAGACATATGACCTTTGTTGAGATGATCTTCAGCTAATTTTGAGAACAAGATGTCGACATGGAAGTGGAGTTGGGTGATGATGCCAAATATCCAATGGTTCAAATGGTCTCCATGTCTTCCCAATGCTTTCAGGTGATGTTCTTGAGTTGAATGATGTTTTATTTGTAGTTGGTTTCACAAAGAACCATCTTTCTATTTCAACTATCACATATTCATAGTATATAGTTGAGTTCAATGATCAATAGTGCACCATCAAAGAATACAACTCTTCGTATTTGGCTAGATGTGAGCCTGAGGGAAGGTGGCCTTTTACATGTTACTTACTACTATGTTGAGGATTGAAGCTCTAGTGCATGATAATGGGAAGCTGAGTAATCCTTCAATTTTGAGGAGGAATATGCAGGGCAGGTATGGCAAGATGCCATGATGGAGGATTATGATGATTGGGAGACAGCTTCAAAACCCAGTATGGAATTAGTGATTAATTCCAGGAATGCAATTGCTGGGAGCATTGAAAAGACCAAAGATAAATTTGCTTCCAAAAGATTCTCTCAAAAATAGGGACTTGACCTTGATGAGAATTTTGCTCTAGTTACCAAAGGATTTAAGGCACATGGGTGGGATACTCATATTTGCAAGATGGTGAAGGCCCTTAATAAGACAATGCATGCAACAATAGCTTGCTATTTCAAGACTGATGAGTTTTTACTTGAGTTGGACTTTCCTACATTTATGCAGATTTTACTCTTTGGTTTTTGGATACACTCGTTTGGGTCCACTATGTAGATGAGTTTATCATTGTAGGAAGCTCTAAACAACTCATGTTATGGTATGAGAAGAAATTGGCCTATGAGCTTGACGTGAAGGACATTGGAGTTTGGTAGGTTGTTGATGAAGGCTTCCTTGAACAAAGGAAGTACACCTTGAATGCTCTAAAGACATTTCAAAGTACAGAGGGGAGAAGTGGTCCTGATCTACATTCCTTTAGATTCACAACTTACAAGTGGTCAACAATATGATGAATCCACTAATAGAGGAGATAGTATCTTGGTTTAATGGAGAAGACGTTCTTGACAAAAAGAAAGTGTTAGTTTTTGGCTTGTTTCTTTGAACTTCTTCTACATTCATCTTTGTTTGTATGAGCACTTGTGCAGGAGCTCTTAATTCTTCTTCTAGTTGTTGAATGACCACGAGCAAATAGCTCTAATTGGATAGAGGGCACACTTGTTGCATAAAAAATATGTGGAGTTGGTGAGTTGGCACTTGTGGGCATGTGCCTGCTTGCTTGGCACCTAAGTCGTCGTATTTGCCAATTTTCAAGCTTCAAAATCAAAATTCATTGAATTTGATTGGGCAGTGAATTTAATCATTTAAGTTCGCCAAATTTAATGGTGAACTTCAAAGCAAATTCACTTTCGAACTCGAAGGCAAATAAATTCATCTCATTCATTGAAAATCGTCTTAAAAACTGATTAAATTCGTCATAGTGCATGGTTGCAGTACACGTAGACAATATGAGGGTAGGTAGAGTAAAGTTCGGTATTTTTGTTTCAATGTATGTGAACTTATGGCATTGTTTCTAGATGATGACAGGTGTCATGATTTACAAACTTGCAATTACATATGCCTCTTTCAAGAAGAAAATTACAGTTAAACTCACACTTACAAGAAGTTGTGAAATGAATTCCCCAAAAAAGCACAAAGAAAGCAAATAAATTACATATGTAATACCAAGTGTAAAGGAAACACACCTCAGCACCAATCTTGCACCATATCTCTTTCCCTCGAATATCTACAAACAACAAACCATATGAAAGAAAATTTGTCAAAACATATGCCTATTAATGCAAGTTTTGCATGGTACTACATAAAACATTGCCTTATATTATAATGTATATAATATTGTGTACATTATGGTGGTGCAATGAAAATACCTTTAACATTGTGTTGATTATGACACAAAGGACAAGATGCAAATAATGGATGATCAAAATATAGAAGGGTCCCACAGAGATTGCAAAATAAATAATCATCTGCATGTGACCTGGCCATGATGCGGAGTTAAGGCCTACATGTGACACAATAAAGCCTTAATTAGTTGAGAGCATAAGCAAAATATATTTGTTCTATGACAATAATACATATTTTCATGAACAAAAAAACGTGCTGTAACACAACTCCCATTGTCTGAAAAATGGTGCATAGTTTAAAATAAGCTCCTAAAGTCCCTACTCACTACACAATTAATGTTGCATTATTATTAATTGAATTAGACAAAAGCATCGACAAAGATCGATGGGTTTATCTTATATATTCACATAGAAGCCATATGTAATTATATTCTATGAGGGGGGAAGTTCTGATATGAATTTATTTACTTAAATCCTATTAATATGATATTGAAAGTATGTCAAGCATAAGATGCTTTATGCCAGAGATAGCTCAATTGATAAGACACTTTATGCAAAGTCCATAGATGTCTTAGGATCCATTCTCATTGGGTCCTTTGGGGTTACCAGTTGCCTTTGTGACCATGAGTCAATTTGCCATCCATCCAAAAATTTCAAGGAAGTTGACGGAGGCTCTCCCCGAAAGTATTTCTTCGGAAAAAAAGTATGTCTAGCATATGATTCTCTTTGTCTATAAACTAGTCTAAAACCATTAGAGGGACATGTTTGTTTATACTTATTAGGTGATGTTTGATTTCACTTATGATAGTGAGATGAAAACATTCAACATGAATCAAGTCATATAACCTATGTGATGCCACTAGATTTTGAAATGTCGTGTATGCATTAATTGTGAGAATATTTAATGTAAACCTAACTTGAGGGGTTTACTGGACCATTGGCACTGCTTGATCACTCTATCTATTGTAACTATTTTAATGTTTAATGCGGTCACCCCCTTTGGAATCTTAGAATAAACCCTAAACCTATTTTTTGGTGAGGCTCTAGCCTCATTTGACATATATTGCACACACAAACTTTGTCCTCTTTGGCATCTTCTTATGAAGATGCACTTCATTATTTAACGGTGTTTGAAGATGCACTTCATTATTTAAAGGTGTTTTTAAACACCTACATCTCACTCTATTACCTTGGGGTTATCATGAAATCCTAACATGGTATCCAATCCAAGTTAGGTGAGGAGTAAAATGTGACTTCTGATTACAGCTTGGATTATCCTATCAACATTGTTTTGCTGGTGAACCTTTTTTTAATTAGGCAAATCTATTTTGGATGAGTCTTTGCAACATTTGTGTTGAAAGCAATGAACCCTATCTTCTAATTCTTGTGGAAATTTTGGCTTTCCAAATGTTGGCAATACTCAACTTTTTTGTTTTGTGAATTAAAAGAGAATCATAAAACAAAGATACAAACCCTATAATTTATAACCAATTTCTCCAACAATCCATAATGTCATTGGCCCTTCTGCTCAGCAAAGGAATTTGTTGTTGCATACGTTCTTCCACTGTCAGAAGGGAACGAGGACTTCTTGTTCACGAGGTTGGCGTCTGCAATGAGACCCCAAACTTGGATGCTTCTGATTTTATTCAAGCCTATGATAGTGAACCCTAGTATGTTTTTTGATCGGCGTGTGTAGTTTGTACCTGAACATCTTGCCGTTGGTGTTTCAATTCCATGTTCACTCTCTTGCATTGGTGCCCATGTATAGTACATCACAGATCAAACATATGCATTGTGTTATCACACAAACCAACATCTTGAGATTATGTAATGTACCAAACCAAATCTGAGCTAAGAATTTGACATACTGTTTAGGCAGTCTGGTTCATGACTTTCGTCAAACACTTCATATACACCCTGCTGTAGCTTACTGTCCATGCTAAAACTGATCTGTGTGTGAAAGCTTGGATTGGTATTTAGTCAAACACTTGGTCAACAATATTGTGTATCATTGTGATGCATTCCAAATCTGATTGACCGAATTGTGCTAATTGGTAGTATGTTTTTTTGGGTTATTTATGCTCAGATCATACAGAGTACTGATCGTGATAATGAAATACATCTAAGAAATCTTTTGTTTGAATCTATGAGTCACAACTCATTCATCAATACACAAAGGATGAACTGTAAATTATTTATCGGATGGAATAGTAACAAAGGAATTAGATTATACTAGATGTCAGACCTGGAATTTATGATGAATGTTGTCACCCTTTTGAAATATCAAATATGGTCACTTCCCAACGCTCCAGTGACTGTAGATGACTGAGAGGAAAGTGGATAAGAACTCAGGGATAAAACAAAATAGAAGCCCAGCACGAGCCTTGTGCTATGAGAGCTGCAGGGAAGCAAAGCTGTGAAGGCTATTCCCACGCCAGGTTGCGCGAAGATGGAGAAATGGAGGAGGCAGGCAGAGGCCACTACTCCGATCGCTATAAACCCTTAGAGAAAAAGAAAAACCGTGAATTGGAGAGCTTGTAGATAAAAAAATTAACAGGAAAACTGTTAGGGGAAGAGCAAACCTTCACCGAGCTAGTTGAACAAGGTTCGGTTGAGCCCGAGGTGAGAGTAGAGCTTCAAGACGGTAATATGCGAATTCTAACGCGGCCCTATGCCATGCTGGATAACATCCCCAAAGGTGAGTGGAAACAGGGACTGAAAAAATTGCAAATACGTCTACGGCAGAGCCCAGGCCCGTGACGCGAATACGTCTCCTACGGAATCCGCCCCAATGAAGCTGCCTTCAATCCTGATCCCGGGTATGGCCCAGATCCTGGTCCCGCCGGTCGTGGCCGAACACAATATGGTTATTGATGTAATCCCTCCGGGACCCTACTTAAATATAGTTACCGCTCTTATATTTTGGCAGATTGGTCTATTAGTTCAATGTTCATGTAAATGCCTCGGGCATAGCATTAGGAGGCGTGCTACTACGACGCTAAGGAAACCTTTTGTTAAAGCTCTCATGCATTTTTCTCGGGGTGTGCTTATATTTAACATAACATGGGCCAGCCACTTATGTTTGCTAGGTACCATGCATATGTTGGTTCCTACCATGCCTACCAGCTTGCAAAGCTCTCACTTGGAAAATAGATGACCAAAATGGATCGGAGGGGAAGGGGTTTACGGTCTTATATTTTCTTTAGTATTAGGTGTTTGGGTTTCTGTGACGAGGACGCGTGTCCCTTCATGTAGAGCTATTGCATTTTCCAGGATTTGCTTTTCTCTGCCCTCTCGGCCAAGCACCTATTTGATATGATGCCTACCCTACCTTACTTCCTAAACAAGGTAGTAATGGCTATAAAGATGGTAAGGGGCCTCGTATAACTCGTCACTCCCCTTGATCATTGTTATATTGTCAAGTCTCTTGTTATGTCTTTGCAAGGGATATATAGCGATTTGGAGGGTTTAATGGCCTCAGAGTTAGGGTTTCGAGAGAGGTAGGGCTTCATGGTCTGAGTGGTAAGGTTTCATGGCATGAGAGTTAAGGTTTCATGGTCGGAGAGGTAGGTTTCTGGAGGTTGATCAATTATTGGCATCAAAGATGAGTTATTTCTAGATTGAGAATGGCTCTCAATAATGGTGGGTGGTAAGTCTTTCTTTTTATAGGGTCTTTACTGGGGTTATTTGACAAGAGAAGTGTATATGTGACTAAATCTAGGGTTTAAACCCTGGATGTCGGAGCTTTTGAGAGAAAACATATTTCTTCGAGCTGGCATAAGCACGTGACATGCACTCTCTTAGAAAATTCCAGGTTGGGGTTTGTTGCGTCTTGGGCAAATATCAGGATTTAAATAAAGACTTTTTTCTGACACAAGGGTCAACTACAGGCTTTTGCCAAGGGGTTGGAACATGGACCACCTATCCCTTTCTTCCCGAAGTTTATCTTTGGAGGAGTCGTGCCATCCTCTCGATCTCCCCTCCTCCCCGTTTCCTAATGACTTCAATTTTATGAATGCTTTGTTCATTTTCATTCAATATGTCTTGAAGATACACCATCTGTTGATCTTTGTCTGAGAAGTCATCAACTTTTGTAACTAAAGAAAGTTGGCACTTATTATGAACTTGACGCATCTTTTTGTAGAACTCGATGCATTTCTCCAGAGTTTTTTCGACTTCATTATTCAATCTTACATAGGACTTTCTAGAAAATTCTAGGAGTGGTAATTCTATTTTTAAACCTCCTGTTGTCTTCTGAGGCAATTGTTTAGGAAAAGTTGAATTGGACTCCACCCAAGTCAGCTGGCTCTAAACTTTCTTACCAACTTCTAGTAGTTCTGCCATGAAATTAGATGATTTATTTGTTATTTCATTCAGTATGTTCTATGCTCATTTGACTTTATATATCTCCTCTGCAAGTCTTACTTGGACCTGGTGGATCTTTCTCCGGATCATGCAAGCTTGATCACGGAAAGAGACAATGTCAGGCTGTCTTTCAGTTGAGTCTCAAAGGATCTCCTCTGCACCATTAGCTCTTCCACTTGGGTTCTAAGTTCCCTCACTTGTTGGTTGGCAGTGGATTTCTGTGATTCTAGTTTTGCAACCTTGTCTTCCAAATCCTTTTTCTCCCTCTCCATGATGGTCATCTGCACCACTAATGCATCCATGTCTGTTTCTAGATCTTAATACTCCTTTTGGAGACTCTCCTTCTTGGATAGTGTAGCCTCGTGCTTCCTTTTTAACTCTCGACCTTCTCCTCTTTCCTTGACCAAAGTGTCTTTTGTTTTGATCATGTTTTTCTTTATAATGCTCTGCATCTTCTACCAACTTGTCAACATAATCAGCATTGGCTTGAGCGGCTGCTATGCTAACCGATGCTAAGAATTTGGGGTCTTGATTGATGTTCTCCACAACGGTTTTCTTGGTCACTGTGACCACATCAAGTTGAGTACCAATATTTAACCTTTCCTCTGACCTTCTAACAATAGTTTTCCTTGCCTTGTCGAAGAATATAGTGTCCAAGCATGCCACTGTATGATGCTTAGATGGAGTGAAAGAAACCAGTCCTAGTTCTGTAAGAGGAACGTGCCCTCCTGTAATCGTGTCACTTGATGAGGCAGGAGGGTCCGTTGGATTGTCTTAGGCAGTGTCCTAGTCCAAATTTTCTTTGTCCTTGTCCTCTTGCTCCTTCTTTCTCAATTCCTCAACTGCTTTCTCAGCTTCTTTTCGCGCTCTTTCTTCACATTCTTTTTGTTATCTTTCTTCCTCTTCTTTTTTCCTCCGAGCCTCTTCAGCTAGTTGCTTCTCAGCTTCTTCCAGCGTCCTTCGAGCATCTTCTGCTCGTTTCTTTACAACTTCTTCTTGTTGCTTCTGCTTTTCTGTTGTGTTGCTGCTAGCTTTGCCCCCACTGGTGCTGATCTTTTTCTTGAAACGTTTACTTAGAGCGGTCATGTTGTTGGGATTCCTATATTTCTCCTCATCTTTATCAAAATGATGAGAGTATTCAAAATGAACTCCTACAAACGCACAATGGTTTGCAACCTTTTCAAATGAGTCATTTCTGTGGAAACTCTTTTCCCCAAAGTGGAAATTTTCTAGATCTTTTACAAATTCAAATGCATTTTTAACCCTTGTGAATTTATAACTGCCTATGTAGAAGGGAAGTGGTGGGAAAACTGCCTTCTTCATGTTGAATAGGAAATTGCCTACTCCATCTATGAACAACTATCTAACTACTTCCTTATGGACTACATAGTCTGTAGCATATTTAGACATTAATGATGGGGCTCCAGGTCCTCTATACATTCTCAGGTAAGTACCTTCTTGAGAGAAATAATAATCCCCGTATTCACATATGACTTCCATGGCACTTTCTGACATACAGTCGGTCTCTTTGAGGAAAATTAGTTCGTACAAAGGCATCAGAAACTCCTCGCATATAAGCTTGTAGAAGCTTGAGTACTTATGTTCCCATAGAATTTGATATGCCACATATATAGGGGTTCTAGTGTAATCTCAATCACAATTGAGCTTAGGGAATAAGTGTCTATACAAGATGCAATCAATTAGGTATGAGGCCATATAGAATTCTGACTTTCTTTGAGTCATTCCTCCTTGTGCAGCGGCGACACATGACGACAAAATGCTTGATATAATGTCCGCCCAATTGAAAATAGTTCCTTCCAAGGCCACAAAGTACATCAATGGGATCCAACTTAACTTATAGAATTTCTCATTTTCCCAACCAAATATCATGTTTAGCATTAGGGCTATGACCTTGTAAGGGGTGCATAAACTTGCAGTCTCGTATTCACTAGAGGCTTTCTGTTGCAGTTGTTTACCTGCGACCATCATCATTTTGGAACATTCCATAATATCCAACTCCACATTTTTAACCCATTCATCCGTCATCATAACCCATGGGGTTGGTAGTTTGTAGGCCCTAGCTATGTATGCCAAAGTGAAGGAAGCAAAAGCTTCCCCTTCTATGTTGGAAATCATCATCATGGACGAGTCTGTCCGAGGTAAAATCCATCCAATTACTTCAACACGCAGAAAAAGTTATGGACGCGTGGGTGCCTTAGTGATGCTTGATCTTTTGATATTTTCATATAAGGTCATGTCTTCCAGGCCCGCCTTAGGTACATTTTGATATCTGATCATTTGATATATTTCGCCCCACTTGAACTTCTGCTAAACCCCTATGATGGCCTTAATGTCTTCATATATGATTTCCATCATGGAAATTATTTCCACGTCTGAATCAATCTCGATGGTCTTGGATTTCTTCTTTTCGCTCTTCTTAGGCATGGTGTGAGGTGAGTGCTGAAACTGTAGCATGAACACATCAATAGATGTCTTAGTCATACTAATGATTTAAGAACAACATACATTTTCATCAACATGGAATAATCGAAATGAGAAGCCAAACTACAAAACATATGAATCATTGTTCAAAATCACTTGTTCCTTTTAAAAGATGAGATTACAGCCAATGTCTAACATGACATAAGAAAACATAACAGTATTTACCATTTCATTGTTAACCACTCATAAACAGTCTCGTGTGGGAAATACAAATCACTTCGCAGAGGTTGCCTAGTCATTTTATACTTGCAACAAGTGTGAATGTTTGGCAAAAGTTTAAATGAAACTAATCAACACAGGTGTAGGTGTTATTTTGGGAGCGAGATCTTTGTTATAATACATTCATTTTGTGCTTCTAAACAAGTCAAGATACTGGAGGTTGATCAGTTTCCATTGGTTTTTTAAAGCATTAATATTAACCGCCTTGTGTTTTTGTTCACAAAGTTTACCAATCTTATTTCCATCCCCTTTTATTAAAGCATCAAGAGAAATTTCCCCCAGAGGTGAAAGAAAATGCATCAAAGGCTCTGTGACTCGAAACCAAGGGCATCTTGGGGGACCTTGAAACCCTGGTTCGCAACTACAACCCGTGAAAGCCTCATATGTGACAACACCAACCCTAAGGAGGAAAACATCATTCACAAAGAAACCCTAGGTCAAAGCTTTAAAAGGCAGTGATGTTCAAAGTGAAATCCGCCAAGGGTTTCCCTACCGCCACATACTCATCTGACAAACTCGATCTAAACCACATGCGAACGATGCAACACTTGGCCTGGAGTAGTTTTATCCTAAAAACCTTGAGGTTCGACGTACACATGTCTACGGCTTGAATAACAAAACCAATTGGTGCGGCGAAGGTGGAGACAAAACCCATTATGGCTGGGCTAGCAAGCTGGAAAAGCGCTCAACGAGGTCAAGGGTTTTCTTGCAACCAGAATCGGGAAGCTTCTAGTGGTCGACTAGTCAAAACGAGAGACCCTATGGGCTGAGATTAGCTTTTAAAACAAGACTGCAAACAACGATAGCAAAAACCCTATCACAGTAACCCTAAACCTCCAACAGTGTAGCCCTTTCAAGCTTCTAAAATAACATAGGACAAAGATCAGTTTAAGGGCCTACCTGACAACTGTTGGTGCGGGTACGACGTTTGGAGAAACAATCAAAAGCTCCAAGTGTCTAATGGCGATTTGATGCATCTAAAACAGGATTTCGGTAACGGACCGTAAGAACCCCACCACGTTTATATAAAAAATATTGCCAAAACGTAATTAATGCGTTGGTTGGTTGAGTTAAATACTACGGGCTCTAAATGTCACTTTGGCACTTAATTTTAAACTATGTCGAAGACTTTCGATGAGTTTGTTGATTTGTTGGTGTCAAACTTTGAGTTGTTTATAACAGTGTCAGCTGAAAAGACTGAGTTTCACTGACACTATTGGCGGAAACTCGTCAAACTCTTCCGATAAAGACCTTGCCGGCACAACTCGTAAAAGTGTTTCGATGAAAACTGTCGGCCGCAAATTCCAAGGTTTGCTGAACACGTCAGCTGCAAACATTGATTTTCGCCAAAACCATCGACAAAACACGGCAAGATCTTCTGATAAACTCAAAAACTCCTCCGATAGAGAGCGTCGGTGAGAAAAGGTAAGTTTTGTCGAGTGTCGGCTAGAAAGGCTGAGTTTCGCTGACACTGTCGGCAGACACTCATCAAATGTTTCCAATAAAGACTTCGTACTTGGTTTCAAAACTTGAAAAACAAAGCAAAAAAGAACGTTGGGACGAAAAAGCTAAGTTCTTCTGATGTGTCGGCTCGACTTGCTGAGTTCTTCCGACATGTCGGAAGAAAATGCTGAGTTTTCTAACTTAGTGAAATAACTTTTATGGGTCAATCAAAGAAAAAATAAGTTATGGAATGAAAATTTCAAAGAGTATTATAGGTCTAAGGAAGGCTTTAAAACCAAAATTCTAAGGAGGGCCCCTAAAAAATATAAAATTTTGGGGAGGCAATTGCAGAACTTCAGAATGTAATTAACATTCTATTTTCTTAAATTGGCCAATATTATGTATATCATATTATCACCTTTTTTCTCACTGTAATATATCAGTGATCACCTCACACAAACACATTTATCGGTTCATTATGGGTTTGTTCGTAGGCCCACTCACCTCGAATACCTACCTCTCTACCCCAGATCTTAGTCCCGCTGAGTGAAAGTATCAAATTCAATCCACTTCCAGGTCCTTCCTTTTTCGACATCAACTGGTCCTTCAACTTGGTACCACTAGTTCTATTACCTTGGTGACATGCACATGGCGGACTGAATGGGGTGGATTGGTGAAAGCGGGGGATAGACGTTTGCAATGAGTGGACTTATGGTATTATAGACCGATGACACCAAGCGTTTCATCTAAACTATGTATAGACCCTGGAATACCTTGTTGGGTCACACTTAACTATGTGAGTGTTATCTTTGTGGGGAAACACGAGTTCTTATAGGAAGTTGCATGAAACCACCAACATCTAATCCAACCACGAGCATCCTAGAAGGAGGATGTAATCAACCTATGCATCGAGGATGAAAAATTAAGTTTATGTAGTCTTGGGTCCTAGGGTGAGTACCAGATCTACTATCCCGATGGGTTTAGTCACAAATTTAATAAAATTTTATAGGTCCAACATTCATCATTCTTAAAGTAGACGAGATTGTCATCTAAGAATACTAATACAAATTTGTCCAAGTATTTGCTAAATACACTATTCATGAGGCACTTGAATTAGGTTGGCGCATTGGTAAGACCAAAAGGTATCTTTATATTAGAATTTCATTTTTTTACTGACTACCACTTGAATAATCTACAAAGAGTTAACATAATACCAACAACTATAGTTTTAAAAAAAGTTTTTAATGGAGGGAAAAGAAATCTATGAATGAGAACTTTACGAAATAAAAAAACTTATCACAATAAGTGTAGATATATATATTGAAAATAAAATCAAAACCAAAATTTCTTTCTAGACAAAAATATAGTATTACAAGGAGGAAACAAATAATTCATTAAATTAAGAGGAAATAAATCAATCATAGAAAAAGGGTTTGAAAGATTTGGAATGACATTGAACAAGGAAATTCCCAATTTGACATTTAGGAATAAGGAAAATAGTGGAATAAATCTCACTTCTCCTATGGCTAACAAACTTCTTAGTTGTGATGGATATTTGTGTAGAATACATGTGTAATGTCTCAATTCGAAAATTCCCAACAAAGGCAAAATTTTGGAAAAATTGTCTTGACTAGTTGTGACCCAGGGGGATTTGAATGGCTTAAGTGGGTCTCGAATTTGGTAGGGACTGATGTGGGGAGTATTAGGACTCTTAAATTGACTCTCTGATAGTTTTATTATAGGTCATAGACATCTGCAACTCGATTTGGGCATGATGGCAAAAAGGGCAAAATTACTAGCAATTTTTTTATGCAATTCCCCCTAGGGTGTGGGAAGAAATGGGTCTCCAAATCCTATGCAACCCTCCAAAATTTAAGAAAATGATATGGGGATTGTAATTAGACTTCATTTACTATCATTTTATTTGTTTAAGAGTTCTGCAACAGAGGATTAAAGCTTCATATTCGAATGCATAATTTTAGTGATATTTGCTTAAAGGAAATGACACATAAAAGCTCAACTTCGACTCATAAATGGTGCATATAATGGTTTAGAATAGAGAAATATGAATATATACCATTGATATCATTTCAATAGCTCATTAAAAACAAATAACATTTATCCAAGTCGCAATACACATCAGATATACAATGTCCATTGAAAGGGAAAATCATCACATGGAAACTAGTCACAAGAAAGCTTGGAAATGTGGACATTTGCATATGCATTCTTATGATTTCAACTTACATAGAATATGAGAGACATATTACAGAGCCATGAATCATTCACCCATTCTTGAGCATCAACTGAAATCAATGGTGCTCAACCACCATTCACACAAGTGCGCCTTCATAGAAACACATGGAAATATGGAAGTGGAAATTGAGAATGGGAAGAGAGATGGGCCACGAACAAACACAACCTCCTATATGCAACAAAACACTCCATGAAGCTCCAAATGAGAGGTCTGCATGGCCTCTCCCATAGCAAACTTGGATGATAATCTCACTCTCTTGAAATTGGCTCACTAGCAGCGTAATTGTGCACTCACCGTGCAAAGGACAAGCCAATGCTCTCCAAAATGCCAAAGGCAAATTCACAAATGATCGAAAACCATTTCCATTCCTCATAAGGTCCTCCAAGGTTTAATTCATTCCCATAGGCTTGGTTTACCTCATCCTTGATGTTTAGTAACCTCCATGCCACTTGGCCTTCTCCTCAACCCTTCATCTTCCACCAAATTTGAATGGCTGCCACATAGTCTCAAATGCACCCTCTGAGAGGCTATTTTTAGCCCTGACATGTCAGGTTGTCATAGGTATGCAATCAGGTCTGCAATCAGGCCTGACTTGTCATAGCATATTCCATCATTGTTGTCATAAAGCGCAGAGAATCTAGCTCCACATGGCATCTAGTTTCTTCCTAGACTCTTCCTCTTCTATGGGGAGTTACTCCTCCTCACCCATTCGAATCCTTGGGCTCATGATATTTCATTTGATGAGTCTTGACCTTCCTGAACCTTCCATCACTCATAATTTTGAATTTGGGGTCAAGTCATGACACGTGTAAGGATGAATCTAGCCACCCAAGGCCCCCATGGACCTCCAAATGTTCTTATGAAGCAACGCCACTTTAGTTTCTCCATATTTATTATTTGTATGACCTAAATTAATGTGTAAATGATAAACTAAGGTTCTCTTGGGTCCCATAGCTCCCTTATTGCAATATTTAAGGCTTCCTCCCCCAACATAGGGAACTAGTAGGTGGGTGAAACATTGTCAACTAGTAGACCTATTGGAATGGGGACATGACAGTACTCCCCACCCAATATTGCTTGTCCTTAAGAAATGCCAAGTTTGAATGCTGCAAAATTTTCTCATCTTCCCAAGTGGCCTCCTCACTAGGCAAATCCTTCCATTGTACCAAATATTCTTTTATTTCTCTGCTTCGTAGTTTTCTCTCCCTTGTTCTCAAGATTTTGCCTCCCATGGGAAGCTCCAATTGATAGGCCACTTCTTCAACTTTTCAAATCAATTTGTAGGGACCATAAAATATTGGTTTGAGTTTTTGAACCTTTACCTTTTATGGTGGTTTGTTTGTAGCGCTGCGACCTCAAATACACCAAGTCATTCACTTGGAATTGTCTCTCCATTCTATGTTGGTGTGCATATTGTTTTTACTGATTTTGAGCAACCTGCAAGTTATCTCTCAAAACCTTAAAAATTTATTGACTTTCTTAAACCCAATCCTTAGCCTTTGGAGCTCTACTATCACCAAAATTATGGTCAATAAAAGTGGATGCATCATAACCATAAAGTGCTTTAAAAGGAGACATGGCAATGGACATATGGAAAGTAGTATTGTAACAAAACTCACCAAAATGCAACCATTTGATCCATGCTTTTTGCTGCCCACTAACATAGTTCCTCAAGTAGCCTTCCAACCATTGATTCACCCTCTCTATTTGGGCATCGGTTTGGGGATGATAGCTTGTGCTAGGTGTCAAATTTGGCCTCGCCATTTTGAAGAGTTCTTGCCAAAATGCACTAAAAAATCGGTTATCTTTGTCATTGACAATGCTCTTAGGAAGCCCATGCAATCTAAAAACTTCTTTAAAAAATAGTTCAACCACTTGTGCAGAACTGAAAGTGGTAGTAACAACAAAGAAATGAGCATATTTAGCGAGTCTATCCTCCACCACAAATATGAAATCCTTGCCAAATACTTTGGGCAAACCAGTGATGAAGTCCATGGAAATACTCTCCCATTTTTGTGCTGGAATTGACAAGGGATGTAAGAGACCAACTGGATGGGTGTGCTCCACTTTATTTTGCTAACATGTAGAGCATTCATTAACATACTTCGTAACATTATCCCTCAACCCTTTCCATGCAAATCGTTCCCTCAACATTCAGTACGTTTTGAAGAAATCGGGGTGACCTGCTAGAGGAGAATCATGATTTTTTTTTTAAATTTGCTCCTTCAAACTTGAATTAGGGACCAAATATATTCTACCTTTGTAGTAGATGATTCCTTCCAACACCTTATACCTATCATCATGGTTAGTCCCATCACAAATTTCACAAGAAAATTTATCTTTGGCATACTCTACTTCTAATTTGGATTTCCAATTTTATGCACATCCATTTGAGAAATAGAAGGTCTTCTAGATAAGGCATCAACTACCACATTTATTCCCCCCCTTCACATATTCAATATCAAATTCAAATGATTGAATCTTACTCACCCACTTTTGTTGCCTTTCATTTAAATCCTTTTGAGTGAGGAAGTACCTTAAGCTATTATGGTCAGTTTTTACTACAAATTTGTTTCCCACCAAGTATTGTCTAACTTTATCAAAGCATGTGTGATGACCAACATTTCTTTGTCGTAGATGGAGTGAAACCTCTCATGTGGCTGTAGCTTCCTACTCTCAAAATCTATTGGGTGTTTTCCTTGCTTTAGGACTGCTCCAATTCCTTCTCCCGATGCATCACATTCCAAGACACATGGTTTATAAAAATCAGGCAAGGCTAGATTAGTACAATTGCTTATTATCTCCTTCATTCTTTGGAAATATTTTTCAGCCCCTTCATGCCATTGGAAAAGCATCTTTCTTTGTCAAATTAGTGAGAGGTGAGGTGAGTTGGGAGAACCCTTTCACAAACTTTCTATAGTAGGTGCAAATTCCAATGAATCCTCTTAATTCAGTGAGACTTTTGGGATGAGATCACTCTAAAATGGCTCTTATTTTCTCCATATCCAACTTCACATCATCTTGACCAATGATGTGTCCAAGATACAAGAGCTCTGTCAAATCAAACTCCAATTTTGACAGTTTAGCAAACAAAGATTGATCATGCAGAACTTTTCATACCTCTTCTAGATGATGCAAGTGTTCCTTCCAAGTTTTACTGTAAATAAGAATGTCATCAAATAAAACAAGTACAAACTTACGAAATTACTTGTGGAAGATGTTGTTCATGCATGATTGGAATGTGGCTGGTGAATTTGTCAAGCCAAAGGGCATGGAAAAAAATTCAAAGTGACCATAGTGGCATCTGAAATCAGTCTTTGGTATGTCTTCTTCGCTCATTCGAATTTGATGATAACCAGATCTAAGGTCAATCTTTGAGAAGAGCTTGGCCCCATGGAGCTCATCCATGAGCTCATCAATCCTTGGGATGGGGTATATATTATTTATTGTCTTCTTGTTTAATTCTCTGAAATCAATGCACATTCACAAGGTTCCATATTTCTTTTTTACCATAACAACTGAAGAAGCAAAGGGGCTAGAACTAGGCCTTATGAGATCCAACTCCAAGAGTTATTTAATGGCTTCTTAAATCTCATCTCGAATCCTTTTTGGATGCCTATAGGGCTGCATTTTGATAGGTTGTGTGCCTATCTCTAACTCAATGATATGCTCAACACCTCTATCTGGTGGTCTTCCTAGGGGAAGGTCTCCAAAAAACTTCTCATACTTACTCAATAGTTGCTATATCTCCTTAGGATGCTTGGAAATGTTCAAGTGAGGTTTAGGGGATGTAATTAAACATTAAACATCCCATTCCATATCTCCATGCCTCAAGATGGTCCTCATGTTGTGAGAGGACACCACTTAATTTGGGTAAGTGTGCATTCCCCTCAACAAGACGGGTTTCCATTCTGAATTTTTGAACCTTATTTCAGGCACTTGATAATTCACTGTATGCTCCCCAAAAGAGTACAACCATTGTACTCCCAAAACCACATATGTATCAGCCACATTTACTACATAAAAATTGTCAGTGATAATATGATTTCCTAGAGTAACTCGAAGCTTTGGAATCCATTTAGTGCAGTCCATAGAATTGTTACCTGGAATGGTGAATATGAAACCATCAAATTTTTTAGCTTGTATCTTTCTCCTCTCCACCAAGGCTGCATCTATGAAGTTGTGAGTGGCTCCACCATCCACTAGAACCATGCCCTTTTGGCCTTGTATGTTTCCCTTGATCCTTAAGGTGTAGAATCTAGGTACACCTGAAAGGGATGCAATTTTTCCTGTATCAGGAGTGGGTTGTTCTTCTTCTGTTGTTTGACACCCTTATTCTTGGGCTGCAAGTTGTGCCTCTTCCTCTTCTTCATCATCTTAAAAAAAAACCTTCAATGTAGTGTGCCTTCCCCTTGGCACATCTATGTCCTAGGGCCCAAGGTTGTTGGCATGTAAAACATAGCTTCTTTCTTCTAAGCTCTTCTTTGCTTGGTCCTCCTTTTTTTTCTTTGGTAGAGGAGTCCTTTTTCCATGGTTTCTTACCTTACTTGAACTTGGAAGGGAAATTTGGCTTATGAGGGTATTTGGTCCTTGGCAAGACATTCTGCAAATCCCTTGTCAAATTAATGGCATCATTTAATGTGGCTAGCTTGTGGGATTGCACTAGACCTATCAAAGGTTCTGTCAATCCTTGAGTAAACAATAAAACCAACCTAGCCATATATACATCGGAAACCATTACTAAAATCTTTTCAAATCCTAACATATATGCTTAAGGAGTTCCTACTTGCTTCAATTGCGCTAGTTCTTTGAAAAGAAGTTTAGGGTCTTTCCTCTCAAATATGTCCATCAACGCATTGGAGAAAACTTCATAAGATAAATTTTGATCATGTCCCAAGGTTTTAAGACCATGGAACCACTAATCACTAGCTTTCCCTTCAAGATGCAGAATGGCCATTTTCAATGCATCTTCTTCAACCATAGGAATTAATTGGAAATATACACTTAATTTTTGTAACCAAGCACTAGCAGACATTTGTGAGGAACCATCAAAGGAAGGAATGGTTACTTTTCCCATGGTGTATTTTAATTCATGGTTAATATGGGATGCCCTATTCCCATTTCCTCCTTGCTTGAACTGAAGAGAAGCTGTAATGAACTAATCAAAAGGTAAGAATTTTCTACACTCATCACTTAATTGTTGCCAATCATTTGTTGCTTCTCTAACATCATAGGTGGTGTAAGGGCCTTCTTTTGACTCTAAAAAACTTAGGTATTGCAGGTCCATTCTAATTTTTGAACTCATGAGGTCTGTTATGAGCTCTAGTCTTAGAAAAATGGTTTCTCCATTGGTCTTCCCCTCATGATGGGGTGTACTACTACTAGTCCCGAGTGTTGACTTGCTCCCAAGTTGGCTAGCCAACAATTCGAATCCTTGCCTAAAGTGTTTGGTCATGCCTTCAAGAGTTGATTTAATGAATGTATTAAGGTCCTCATTGTTTTCTTTGTCATCCATTTCTCCCATTTCTAGTTTTTCTTTTATCTTCTTGTAAAAAAAACTAACCTCTCCACTTCCTTCCTTTTCACTACTAAGGTCTCCAATATCAGTTTCTAAGGGAGGTAGGTTAGAATCAGAAAACATGAATAAAGAGCTTTATCAGGTGCCAATATCATGCTATGATACCACTTGTAATGTCCCAATTCGAAAATTCCCAGCAAAGACAAAATTTTGGAAAAATTGTCTTGACTAGTTTTGATCCAGGGGGATTTGAATGGATCAAGTGGGTCTCGAATTTGGTAGGGACTGATGTGGGGAGTCTTAGGACTCTTAAATTGACTCTCTGATAGTTTTATGACAGTTCATAGACATATGCAATTCGATTTGGGCATGATGGCAAAAAGGGCAAAATTACTAGCAATTTTTTATGCAATTCCCCCCAGGGTGTGGGCAGAAATGGCTCTCCAACTCCTATGCAACCCTCCAAACTTTAAGAACATAGTATGGGGACTATAATTAGACTTCATTTGTTGTCATTTTATGTGGTTAAGAGTTCTGCAATAGAGGATTAAAGCGTCGCATTCGAATGCATAATTTCAATGATATTTGCTTAAGGGAAATGGCACATGAAAGCTCAACTTCGACACATAAATGGTGCATATAATGGTTCAAACCAGATCAAGATGAATATAGAACATTGACAACATTTCAATAGCTCACTGACAACATATAATATTGATCCAAGTCATTATACACATAAGATATACAATCTCCATTGAAAGGGAAAATCATCACATGGAAACTAGTCACAAGAAAGCTTGGAAACGTGGACATTTGCATATGTATTTCTTCTGATTCTGACTAATAGAGGATATGAGAGACATATTACAGAGCCATTAATCATTCACCCATGCTTGGGCATCAACTGAGCTCAATGTGGCGCAACCACCATTTACATAAGTGCGCCTTCATAGACAAACATGGAAATTGAGAGAATGGGAGGAGAGATGTGTCACGAACAACAATAGTGTCCTATCTGTAACAAAACACTACATGAAGCTCCAAATGAGAGGTCTGAATGATATCTCCCATGGCCAACTTGGATGAGAATCTCACTCTCTCGAAATTGGCTCACTAGCAGAGTAAGTGTGCACTCACCGTGCAAAGGACAAGCTAATGCTCTCCAAATGCCAAAGGAAAATTCACAAATGATCAAAATCCATTTCCATTCCTCGTGACATATTTTTATAACCCTCCTAAGGTCCTTCAAGATCGAATTCATTCCCATAGACCTCCCTTTACCTCATCCTTAATGTTTTTAAGTCACTTATAGCTATAGTAGCTGTAGCTTTTATCTTATTAGAAAATAATCATATATATATATATAATTAAATTAACATATTATTTAAATAAACAAGAGCCACAAGGTGGCAATGTCCCCAACATTACTACCAGTTGCAAAAGCATGTAGAGTTGATTTTGCAATTGGAGATAGCTAGTGCCAAACCTTAAAATGAAAATGTTGTGAAGGATTGGTATACCAATTCCTCATTTCCTCTTTTATGGATTTTCAATTCTAACAATATGCATAAGGAAACCCCTCAAATTGGAAAAAAAATATTCCTCACTTTAATTGAAAAATAAGGAGTTCTACTATCAAGAGGAAAAAATAAACTTATGAAATAGGACCAACTTTGGCATGTTTAACCTTAAGAAAATTTCCTAGATTTTTTTAGCTTTCACACTAGTTAGCAAGCTATGAAGAATTGTAGTGTTACAAGTACATATATGCATATACATATCATTTTAAAGATTTAACACTCCATTTTCTTAACAACACAAAAATTACATATTTTCTTTTGTTGTCATGATGTTCTAATGTTTTGTCTAATATCTATTTTCACTATAAAAATCTTGAGAATTTCTAATTTCTTTTATAAACCCAATATAGTAAAAAAATACTTTTGATTTCTAAATTAATACAATTTTTATACATATTCATAAACTAACAATCATAACAACAAAATTAATTTACATTTTTGTACACTTCTTAAACATAATTAAATTTGTTAATGACCAAGAATTTAATAAAAAAATAGCAACTTAGGATTTCCATTATTATAATTTATTTTTGCCAATTTTTGTTAGGTTATTTGGTTAAGGTGTAGGTTTAGTTAATATTATGTTATAATAGGTTTTTATAATATAATTATTAATCTTTAATATTTGAAACCATTAATAGTAATTATTTTTATTTGGTATCCTTAATTTATTATGTAATCTTGAATTTAAGATTTATTCTCTTAATCAAACATTAAATTGTTAAGATTTATTTTTTCAAATTAAATAAAAATTATTAGATATTAAAATTATGAAAGAGTGGTATAACAAATTATTTAAAAGAAACAAAAATTTATAAAACATATCAAATTATGGTAAAATTTTAAGTTTCATAATCTTATTAATGATATGAAACTTGGTCTAGATAGCTAAGAATAAATTTAACATAATATTATATTAATACCACTTTAAATATTTTATTTTTATCGTAAAATCAATCTCTATTTCAATTTTCGAAAGAGGATTGTCACTCAAGATCTTATTTCAAGAGTACTCCAACTTTCTTCTTACTTTTTGTTATAAATTAAATATTCATTGACATTGTAAAAACAGAAGCATTGATAACCACTTACAATCATTCCTATTTAAGGGGATGCAAAAGTGCCCCGTAAACTCCAGTTACTTATTTCATATTTCCCACACAAACAAACATTACTTATCTTCGGTCAACCTTCAGTATCTCACTGTTCTCACAACTAGCTCTGTTAAAAGATGCCCAGTCACACCTCCACATATAAACCAGTCATTATCACCAAGTCTAATTAATAATAAATGGAGAAATTACAAAACAGAGTAAGCATGTAACACTCCATTAGTGCAACTGGTAGATGCCAGCAACTCAGTACCGTGTTGATTACTTAATACTCTCATTAAAAACCCACTTCTCTTCTCTCGCGTGCCTCATTAAACACCCACTTCTCTCTCATGTGTGGAATCATTCATGCGGATATCCTAGCATGCGGATACCCCACCTGTTCTGGGTACGATCCATTTACTTAATACTCTCATTAAACACCCATTCCTATATCACAATATGGATTCATGTTAGTGGTCTAGATTGAACCCCCCCGGGGTGTACGACAAGAGCCATCGATTGAGCTGCAGAGCATTCAATGCGGCTGAATCAAGATTGATGATCATTGGATCTTAAGCTACTTGAGATCCAACGATCATGAAGCCTGCTGCAGTTGCATTAAATGCTCTGCAACTCAATGGATAGCTCTTGTCGAAGTGTACAGGGTGGATCAAACCCATAAATCTAGGACAAGCCATAATTGGCTCCTGCTTAAAAAGAAAAAAAAGTATATCTGGTACAGCTACGCCTCCTCTACCAATATATTTGATACAATCAATAAATCTAGGAGGGCTTGCTTCGTCGCCTTACCTTATTGAGATGTATAAATAATCTATCCATTGGTAAGGCTTTGCCTTCCTATACGGTGTTAGGTGTGGTGCTTAACCAACCTCTCTCAGAATATAAAGAAATCCTTCTTTTTAAATCACAGATAAGCGGTCAAGGTCAGTCGTATTCATGGTATGCCCAGCTGATAGGCGTTTGCAATGAAAGGCTAGGGTATATCATTGCTTTGTCTTACTTACTCTTCTTTACTCTTCCTCGTAAACATGCATTTTCCCCCAAAAAATATCCTTTGCAGGCCACCTTGACGATGTTCTTTACTTTTAAGAAA